>WNWK01014390.1:0-51457 GCA_009830355.1 Cherax destructor | reverse complement strand
ATTTAATAAATGTATGGAAGAGGGTAAGGTACCTAGGGATTGGCAGAGAGCGTGTATTGTTCCTTTGTATAAAGGGAAAGGGGACAAAGAGAGTGCAAAAATTATAGGGAATAAGTCTGTTGAGTGTACCTGGTAAAGTGTATGGTAGAGTTATTATTGAAAGAATTAAGAGTAAGACAGAAAGCAGGATAGGAGATGAACAAGGGGCTTTAGGAAAGGTAGGGGTGTGTAGACCAAGTGTTTACAGTGAAACATATAGGTGAACAGTATTTGGATAAGGGTAAAGAGGTTTTGTGGCATTTATGGATTTGGAAAAGGCGTATGATAGGGTGGATAGGGGGCAATGTGGCAGATGTTGCAGGTGTATGGAATAGGAGGTAGGTTACTGAAAGCAGTGAAGAGTTTTTATGAGGATAGTGAGGCTCAGGTTAGAGGTGT
The DNA here is from genome assembly GCA_009830355.1 of Cherax destructor. NCBI lineage: Eukaryota > Metazoa > Arthropoda > Malacostraca > Decapoda > Parastacidae > Cherax > Cherax destructor. Next base: position 51,019 of record WNWK01014390.1, on the reverse strand, counting down.
AGGAGGGAGGGGACTATTTCCCAGTAAAAGTGGGCCTTAGACAAGGATGTGTGATGTCACCGTGGTTGTTCAATATATTTATAGATGGGGTTGTAAGAGAAGTGAATGCGAGGGTCTTGGCAAGAGGTGTGGGTTAAAAGATAAAGAATCAAATACAAAGTGGGAGTTGTCACAGTTGCTTTTGCTGATGACACTGTGCTTTGGGAGATTCTGAAGAGAAGTTGCAGAGGTTGGTGGATGAATTTGGTAGGGTGTGTAAAGAAGAAAATTGAAAGTGAATATAGGAAAGAGTAAGGTGATGAGGATAACAAAATATTATGTGACGAAAGATTGGATATCAGATTGGAGGGAGAGAGTATGGAGGAGGTGAATGTATTCAGATATTTGGGAGTGGACGTGTCAGCAGATGGGTCTATGAAGGATGAGGTGAATCATAGAATTGATGAGGGAAAAAGGGTAAGTGGAGCACTTCGGAGTCTGTGGAGACAAAGAACTTTGTCCATGGAAGTAAAGAAGGGAATGTATGAGAGTATAGTTATACCAACACTCTTATATGGGTGTGAAGCATGGGTGATGAATGTTGCAACGAGGAGAAGGCTGGAGGCAGTGGAGATGTCATGTCTGAGGTCAATGTGTGGTGTGAATGTAATGCAGAGAATTCGGAGTTTGGAAATTAGGAGGAGGTGCGGATTACCAAAACATTATCCAGAGAGCTGAGGAGGGGTTGTTGAGGTGGTTTGGACATGTAGAGAGAATGGAACGAGACAGAATAACTTCGAGAGTATATAAATCTGTAGTGGAGGGAAGGCGGGGTAGGGGTCGGCCTAGGAAAGGTTGGAGGGAGGGATTAATGGAAGTTTTGTGTGCGAGGGGCTTGGACTTCCAGCAAGCATGTGTGAGCGTATTTGATAGGAGTGAATGGAAACAAATGGTTTTTAATACTTGACGTGCTGTTGGAGTGTGAGCAAAGTAACATTTATGAAGGGATTCAGGAAACCGGCAGGCCGGACTTGAGTCCTGGAGATGGGAAGTACAGTGTCTGCACTCTGAAGGAGGGTGTTAATGTTGCAGTTTTATAACTGTAGTGTAAAGCACCCGTCTGGCAAGACAGTGATGGAGTGAATGATGATGAAAGTTTTTCTTTTCGGGCCACCCTGCCTTGGTGGGAATCGGCTGATGTGTTATTTTAATATATATATATATATATATATATATATATATATATATATATATATATATATATATATATATATATATATATATATATATATATATATATTACTTATGTCTTATATGAATATTTTATATCGTTTCTGTTAATTTTGTTACCAGAGTTTCTTGTTGATTATGTTTTTAACTTAGTGAGATCTTAGTAAGAACTCTTAACACATCCGTAAGAAGTGTTTTGTTTTGTTAGTGAAATATTATTTGTTTTGAATAATGACATCTATCTTGTACTTTAACCAGATCACTATGTGTAGGTGTAGCTTTTCTGTTCTTGCCTAAATTCTTGTCTCTTCCTTCTGCTAGAACTCTCTTGTGGTGCTCACTCCATTTCAGTGTGTGTGCGTGTGTGTGTGTGTGTATGTGTGTGTGTGTGTGTGTGGTGTGTGTGTGTGTGTGTGTGTATGTGTGTGTGTTGTGTTTGTGTGTGTGCGTGTGCGTGTGCGTGTGTGTGTGTGTGTGTGTGTGTGTGTGTGTGTGTGTGTGTGTGCTCACCCATTTGTACTCACCTATTTATGGTTGCATCGGTAAATTCGTAGATCCTGACCCCGCTTCTTTGCGAGTCTCTACTAGGTCCATTTTCTCACTACTCTAAGAGCTTTATCGTACCTCATCTTAAAGGTATGTATATATCCTACCTTCACAACATCACTCTCCAGATTGTTCTACTTCCTGACAACTCTAAGACTGAATAAATACTTCCTAACATCCCAATGGCTCATCTGAGTTGTTTACTTCCAGTTGTGTAACTTTGTTCTTATGTCACATCTCTGAAACATTCTGGCCCTGTCCACCTTGTCAATTCCTCTCAGTATTTTATTCGTCCTCCAGTCCTTCAATGTCGTCAGACTACGTTCCTTAACCTCTCCTCGTAGGACATATCCCTTAGCTCAGGGACTAGTCATACTAGAAGCTACTACATATTACTTTCTCCAATTTCTTGACGTGTTTGACCAAGTGTGGGTTCCATATTGGTGCTGCATACTCCAATATAATCCTGACATACACAATGTACAGTGTCGTCAATGACTCCTTACGTAGATGTTGAAAAGCTATTTTTAGGTTTGCCAGGCGCCCATATGCTGCAGCGATTATTTGGTTACAGTGCGCCTCAGGAGATGTGCTCGGTATTATGCTTACCCCAAGATCCATTTTCTTGAGAGAGTTTTGCAGCCTTTGACCCCATCCCCCTATGCTGTACTCTTTCTGTGGTCTTCTTTGCCCTTTTCCAAGCTTTATGACTTTGCACTTTGTGGGGTTAAACTCCATGAGCTATTTGAAGAACCAGGCTTGCAGCCTGTTCAGATTCCCTTGTAGTCTTAGCTGATCCTTCAATGCTCGTATTCTCATCATTAGTTTCACATCGTCTGCTAACAGGGCCGCCTCTCAATTTATCCCTTCCATCATGTCATTTTCAAATACAGGAAACAGCGCCGGACCTACGACTGACCCAAGTGGAACCCCACTAGACACATGCGCCCACTCTGACAACTCGTCACGTACCAACACACATTATTTCATTCATGTCAAGTATTCCTTGATCCACTGCAGTGTTTTTCTTGCTATTCCTGACTGCTCCTCTAGCTTTTTTAACCAGTCTCTTGTGTGGTACTGTGTCGAAAGCCTTCTTAAAGTCCAAGAAGATGCAGGCCACCCATCCCTCTCTCTCCTTTCGTCCTTCACTTACCTTGTCATAGAGCTGCAATCGGTTAGTGACACAGAATATCCCGTCCCTGAAGCTGTCCTGGTTGTCTTGTGCCCGTTCCTTTCTAGGTGGTCTACCACTCTTCTCCTGATAATCTTCTCCATGACTTTATATACTAAAATATCAGCGACACTGATATGTAGTTTAATGCTGCATGACTGTCTTCTCTCCTCATAATTGGGAATACATTTGCTGTGTGTCTTCCACATCTGAGAAAGTTGCCCTGCTTCGATAGATTTATTGACGATTGTTGTAAGCAGGACCCAAGGAGAGATGTGATCTTGGCCCACCACCTTCGAGGTGTCTAGTTCACCTAGCAGTTTCTTCTCCTCCTCGGTTGTGTGCAGTGTGTTCCGCACTTGCTGGTGTACCCTACCATCTTGGTTTGCTGGAATCCTTTCTGTATCCACAGTGAAGTTTTCCCTAAATCTTATAAGCTTCTGTCCTTCTATCTTCAGTCTGATTTCCTGGTCCTTGACTGCTGTTTTCTTCCTGTTGTGGCTGAATAGCACATTTGGGTCTGATTTGGCTTTCGATACTGTGTCATTCCCATTTTCCTGCTGGATTTTCAGCTCAAATTCTTGTTTATCTGAGTCCTTTGCCTTTTGTACTTTTTCAGTACTCTAGAACACTAGGCTCTGGCTTCTCCACACCTCCGGGTAAACCATGGACTCAGTCTGGTCTTCCCATTGTTTCTGTTGCCCCAAGCTCTGTTTCCTACTGCACCTCATGTAGGAATTGTTTCATACATGTGGAGTTCCCTATTTTGAAGTTTGGCTTCTCCCGTCCTTATTGTGCTGCTTTACTGTCCACTGTTTACCCTACTATGTATCTCACGTGATCACTAGTGTCAAGGGACCTTTCATTTGTAATATCCCCTAGGTCTGATCTGTTCAAGATGAATATGAGGTCCAGCTTTGCTAATTCATTCTCTTTTTTTTTTCTCTCTCTCTCTCTGGTTTTATCAGTAACCCGTTGGTGCATGAAGTTTTCCAGCACCACCTCCAGCATCTTAGCCCTCCACATCTCTGGTCCCCCATATGGTTCCAGGTTTTCGCAGTCAATCTCCTTGTGGTTGAAAAACTGCCATGACTAGTACCTTTTCCATGTGAGCCCTTCTGGCCACCTCAGCTAGTGTCCACCATCGCTCTGTTGCTCTCATCGTACTCTCGTCTTGGTCTTTTCTGTTCAGTGGCGGGCTGTATATCATCATTTTTGGTCCACGTGTTTGAAATATTCCTTCTATGTAATCATCTGCTTTCTTCCTGCACAACCCTCAGATCTATTAAAATCTACATTGGTTTCTAATAAGCATTGCAACTCCTCCTCCCCTTCTGTCCCCCCTGTCTTTCTTCAGAATACGATATCCTGTCTGGAAGATTCCATCTGTTGTCTCAGTTGTGAGCTATGTCTCCGTGAGTGTTATGATGTCCGGGGATGCCTCAATGATTCGTTCTTGCCACTCCTCACTCTTTTTTGTTAATCCATCTGTGTTGGTGTACCTTACCTTCAGCTTCCTTTCCATTACTGTATTGTAGGTGATGGGAGGGGATGGTGCGAGATAAGGGCGTGGAAGGCAGGACTGGATATTATAGGAGTCTGTTGTGATGGTGGTATTAGTGCTGTGGTGAGGGGGGGGGTGGAGAGTGCAGGTGTGGAGTTTATCTTGCTTCTGGTTATTGTGTTTGGTTAGTGTGGGTTGGTGATTCTCTGGGTGGTTGTGTTTGTTGTTTTCCCTTGAGGCTCCATTCTCGTCTGCTGGTGCCTGTCCTATCTCCCTTCCTGCCTATGGCATCTTCTTTCTGTCTAAGTTGTTCCCTTCCTTTTCGTGTTCTGTCATGGTATTTTTTGGAGTCATTTAACAGTGGTTTCTGTTGCAGGGTCTTGTTTTGTACCCGTTCTGTCGTTTTTAGTGCCAATCTGACTGTGCGTTTTTTCCCTGAAAAACCCCTTCCCTTCAATCTTTGAAAATTTGTCAGCTGGGTGATGTCCTTTTCTCTTGTTAATACAATGATGCTGTCATGAAGCCCTTGAATAATAAGCGACCTCTCATTCTTCTCTTCCAATTACTTTTCCCTACGTTCCCGGAAATCAGATTTATATGTTTTCTTAATTATTGTTTCCTAAACGTTCCAGTGGCCTGTTAAATCATCTGCAAGGAACTTCTTAGCAACTTTCCCTCCTTCAGTACCCAAGCTGTCTGCTGATGTTCCTGTTTCCAGTCCCTTGCTCCTATCAAATATAGTCTCTATATCACGCTTCAGTGCTTCCAGTTCCTCCGCCAGGCTCTGCATCTTTGCCTTAGCAAGTACAGCTCGAAACTCACACTACTTCCCTCCACAACATCACTCTTCAGGTTGTTCCACTTTCGGATTGCTTCAAAAGCTTTATCATACCTTTTCTTAAAGCTATGTATGGATCCTGCCTCCACTACATCACTTCCCAGACTATACCACTTCCTGACCACTCTGTGACTGAAGAAATACATACTAACTTCCCTGTTATTCATCTTAGTCTTCAACTTCCAATTGTGACCCCTTGTTGCTGTGTCTCATCTTTTGAACATCCTGTCTCTCTGTTCACCTTGTCAATTCCTTTGAGTATTTTATATGTCATTATCATATCCCCTCTGTTTCTCCTGTCCTCCAGTGTCGTCAGGTCGATTTCCCTTAACCTTATCTCCGGGAATAGTCTTGTTGCAAACCTTTGCACTTTCCCTAATCTCCGTACATGCTTGATTAGGTGTTTGTTCCAAACTATTCTGCATATTCCAACATAAGCCTGACATACACGGTGTACAGGGTCTTTAACGATTCCTTACTGAGATGTCGGAATGCTATTCTTAGGTTTGCTAGGCTTATGGGCGATGCATATGCAGTCTCTGACCCCCTAGACTGCACTCCATCTGCGGCCATCTTTACCCTTCCCAAATCTTCGTGACTTTGCACTTGGTGGGGTTGAACTCAAGAAGCCAGTTTATGGACCAGGCCTGCAGCCTGTCCAGATCTCTTTGTAGTTCTTCCTGGTCCTAGTCCAGTTGAATTCTTCTCATCAAATTCACATCATCTGCAAACAGGGACACGTTTGAGTCTATTTCTTCTGTCATGTCGTTAACATATACCAGAAACAGCACAAGTCCTAGGAATGACCCCTGTGGAACCCAGCTCATCACAGGCGCCCACTCGTCAAGTACCATGACTCGCTGATGTCTTCCCGACAGGTATTCCCTGATCCATTGCAGGGCCTTCCCTGTTATACCTGCATAGTCCTCCTGGTTATGCCCTAATCTCTTGTTTGGAACTGTCCAATAAAACACAATCTACCTACCCCTCAGTTTCTTGTCTTACCGATGCCACCATGTCATAGAACTGCAGTAGGTTTGTGACACATGATTTCCCATCCCTGAAACCGTGCTAGTTGTCGTTGATAAGCTCATTCCTTTCTAGATGCTCCACCACTATTCTGATAATCTTCTCCATGACGTTGCATACTATACATGTCAGTGACAATGGTCTGTAGTTTAATGCTTCGTGTTCGTCTCCCTTTTTTAAAAATTGGGACTGCGTTTGCTGTCTTCCATACCTCAGGTAGTCGCCTGGAGAGATTATATCCGGCCCCATCGCCTTTGAGTTATCTAGCTCGCTTAGCAGCCTCATCACTTCTTCCTCGGTATCAAGCATTGTGTCCAACACTTGGTGGTGCACCTCACCTCTCCGTCTTTCCGGAGTCCCTTCTGTCTCCTCTGTTAAGACTTCTTTGAATCTCTTGTGATCTCTCCTCCTTCCTTCCTCAGCCTGATTACCTGGTCCTTGACTGTTGTTTTCCTCCTGATGTGGCTGTACAACAGCTTCGGGTCAGCTTTCGCTTTTGCTGCTATGTCATTTTCATATTGACGTTGGGCCTCACTTCTATGCATATTCATTTCTGGTTCTATGACTGATCTCCTTGTTCTCCTTTGCCTTCTATACTTCTTCCATTCTCTAGCACACTTGGTTTTCGCTTCTCTACACCTTTGGGTGAATCAAGGGCTCATCCTGGCCTTCTCGTTATTTCTGTTACCCTTGGGTACAAACCTCTTATCAGCTTCTTTGCATATTGTTGTCACATATTCCTTCATCTCATATACTGACCTCCCTGCTAGTTCTCTGTCTCATTGAACCTCGTGCAAGAAATTCTTCATGCTTGTGTAGTCCCCTCTCTTTTTGGTTGGCTTCATTCATCCTGTCCTTCCTGCTTCCCTCTCCACTTGTAACTTTACTATGTATTCGAAGATCAGAATTAAGTGGTCTTTCATATGGGATGTGTATGTGTATGTGTAGTCATTTATATGTGATTGCAGGGGTCGAGTCATAGGTCCTGGCCCCGTATCTTTACTGGTCGATACTAGGTCACTCTCTCCCCGCTTTTAGAGCCTTATTACACGTCTTCTTAAATCTATGTATGGAACGTGCCTTCCCTACTTCACTCTCCAGATTATTCCACTTCCTGACTGCTCTAAGGATAAAAAAAATACTTCCTAACATTCCTATTACTCATCTCGGTTTTCAACTTCTAATTTTGTCCCCTTGTTCCTGTGTCCCATCTCTGAAACATTCAAGTTTCAATGGAAAGTTGTTTTTAGTGGCACATACAGCGTCTCTTCTTCCTCTCTAGGACCCACAGAGAGATGTCCGATCTCATCACCTTTGAGATATCTAGTTCACTTAGCAGCGTCGTTACCTCCTCCTTGGTTGTGTGTATTTCGTAAAATCACCTGTTATTGTACCCCACTGTTCCGGCTCTCTGAAGCCCTTGCTGTCTCTACTGTAAATACTTTTATAAATCTCATGTTGAGCTTCTTCTCCTCCTCCCCTCCTTCCTTCCTCATCCTGATTACCTTGTCCTTGACTGTTGTTTTCCTCCTCATGAGGTTATACAACAGCTTCGGGTCAGACATGGCTTTCGATGCTAATGCTTTGCCATTTTCGTATTGCCACGGAGCCTCTCTGCTTGTCTGTGCATATCCGTTTCTGGCTCTTCGACTAATTTCTTTATTTTTCTGGGTCCTTTCTCTTCTGTACTTTTTCCATTCTCTTGCACACCTACTTTTGCTTCTCTATATCTCTGGGTGAACCAATGGCTCATTCTTGTCTTCCCTTTATTTCTGTTGCCCTTGGGAATGAACCTCTCCTCTGCCTTCCTTCATTTTTTTGTCACATCCTCATCATTTTGTTTACTAATTTTTTTATCACGAATTCGCTTTCCCACTGAACCTCTTGCAGGAAATTCCTCATGCCTGTGCAGTCCCCCCTTTTGTAGTTTGGCTTCTCCCATCTTACTCCTGCTTCCCTCTCTACTTGTAATTCTACTATGTATTTGAAGCTCAAAACTATATGATCACTAGCTCTGAGGGGCCTTTCGTACGTGATATCCCTGATGTCTGAACTACTGAAGGTGAATATGAGGTCCAGTCTTGCTGGATCTCTCTCTTTGGTAGAGTCCTTAACATGTTGATGCATATGATTTGCCAGTACCACCTCCATTAGCTTGCCTCTCCATGTTTTAAGTCCCCCATGTGGCTCCAGATTTTCCCAGTCTATTTGTGATTGAAATCACCAATAACTAGTAACTTTGCCCTACCCCATGTGAGCCCTTTTGGCCACGTCAGCTAGTGTGTCAACCATTGCTCTGTTTCTCTCTTCATTTTCTTCTCTTGATCTCCTACTGTTCTGTTGTGGGTTGTACATTAAGGGCCCCCAGACTGAATTGTTCCAACTATGTAGTCCCTTTTGCACATTCTGACCATTCATTCCATTTCTTCAAATCCCCACAGGTTTCTGATGAGTGTTGCAACTCCTCTTCCCCTTTTCTCCATCTATGTTTCCTCAGTATCTAATATTCAGATGGAAAGATCGTGTCTCTTATCATCCCATTGAGTTTCGTTTCTGTTAATGTTATGATTTGTGGAGATTTCTCCTTGATTCTTTCATGCCACTCTCGCATTTATTTGTTATTGCATCTGCGTTTGTGTACTAAATCTTCAACTTCTTTCTAATACTGTGGTCTGGGGGTTATGATGGGGTTGATGAAGCGGGAAACCTGGCGAGGTATATTGGGGGTTGCGTGAAGGTGGAGTTTGTGGTGGGGGAGACACTCTGGGTACAGCATTTGGGTTTTGGATCTATTTGGTTGCAGTAGGATTGTCGGGGTTGAGGGACTTCTGTAGGTGGTTCTGAGAGAGAGGTTGTATTTGCTCTTCCTCCTGGGTCTGGGTTTCCCTGCTCATCTCCATTCTTGCCTCTCTTTTCTCCTTCTGTTTTTGTACCCTCTCTTTCAGTTTCTGCCCATCTCTTGTTCTCTCGTGGTTGAGGAACACCAAGTGGTACATGGATGTGTCCTTTAGTAGAGCTGCCTCCTGCAGATTAATGTTTTATACTATTTCTGACTTGAAAATCACTTTGACTGGCTGGTTTCTTCCTCTTGCTAACCCCTAATTATCAGAAAATTTGTCAAGTGGGTCATGCCATCCTCTTTTATTGCTTTCATGATACTTTCAATTATTTTTTCCTCACCCTGTCCTTCTTGCTTCGTACGTTTTCCTTCGACTTCCTGGAACCCATGAAGAAAGACTATCCTCTCAATATCATCTTCCCACTGCATTTGCCTTTGTATCAATGATCCGATTTAATTGCTTCCATTAGAGCTTTCCTTTCTCAATCCCTTCTCTGTCTGTTGTCCCTGTACCCAATGGCTTTTCCTGGGCACTACTGTCGTCTGTTAGATCCTCTACAAACAGCTTAGCTTTTTCGTTTCCTTCACTCCCCTAGTTTGTTACTGGTGTGCTCCTTGTCTTTTCCTTTGCTCCACAGTGGTCTGGTAGGGCATATGAGTACAGCTTAACTCCTTTGCTCCCTTACATCCCCTCATTTGTTACTGATGTAGCAGTTTCTGATGCATACCTGTACTGCTCTTTGGTTCTTTAGACTGCTTCAGCTTTTTCAGTTCCTCCTCTAAGGTCTGTATCCTAGCCTCTGCTGCTGCAGCTTTTTGCTCCAATTTCCTGCTCTCTGCAGCCATCCTCTTCTCCATTTTGCTCCTAAGCTCTTCTATCTATCTTCCGAACTCTTGTTCTCTTTTCATAAGCTGTGCTACCCAGTCTTCCTTCCAAGACTCATCCTCAAGTTCCCTGGTTTTCCGTCTTGCTCTCTGCCAACTCATTTCACTTTTTTAGTTACCACAGAATGTAAAACTTATCTATTTTGTGTGTGGTCATTCGTGGTGTGTGTTTGTGTGTGTGTGTGTGAGTGTCTTTGCATTTTGTGTGTGCATATGTGGATATGTGTGTGTATTTGTGTGCATGTGTGTGTGTGTGTGTGTGTGTGTACTCACCTAGTTGTACTCACCTAGTTGTGGTTACAGGGGTCGATACATAGCTCCTGGTCCCGCCTCTTCACTGGCCCTCCTGGGTCACTCTCCCTGCTCCATGAGCTTTATCATACTCCTCTTAAAGCTATATATGGAACCTGCCTTCACTACATCGCTTCCCAACTATTCCACTTCCCGACCACTCTGTGACTGAAGAAATACTTCCTAACATCCTGTGATTCATCTGAGTCTTCAACTTCCAACTGTATACCCTTGTTGCTGTGTTCCATCTCTGGAACATTCTGTCTCTGTCCACTTTGTCAATTCCTCTCAGTATTTTATATGCCGTTATCATGTCCTCCTATCTCTCCTGTCCTCCAGTGTCGTCAGGTCGATTTCCCTTAACCTCTCCTCATAGGACATACCCTTTAGCTCCGGGACTAGTCTTGTTGCAAGCCTTTGCACTTTCTCTAGTTTCTTTACGTTCTTGGCTAGGTGTGGGTTCCAAACTGGTGCTGCATACTCTAATATGGGCCTAACGTACACAGTGTACAGGGTCCTGAACGATTCCTTATTAAGATGTCGGAATGGTGTTCGTAGGTTTGCTAGGCGACCGATGTGCAGCAGTTATTTGGTGATATGAGCCTTAGGAGATGTGCCTGGTGTTATACTCACCACAAGATCTGTTTCCTTGAGTGAGGTTTGTAGTCTCTGGCCCCCTAGACTGTACTCCGTCTATGGTCTTCTTTGCCGTTCCCCAATCTTCATGACTTTGCACTTGGTGGGGTTGAACTCCAGGAGAATTGCTGGACCAGACTTGCAGCCTGTCCAGGTCCCTTTGTAGTTCTGCCTGGTTCTCGTCAGATTAAATTCTCCTCATCAATTTCACATCCTGCAAACAGGGACACTTCGGAGACTATTTCTTCTGTCATGTCATTCACAAATACCAGAAACATCACCGGTCCTAGGACTGACCCTGTGGAACCCCCTCGTCACAGCGCCCACTCTGACACCTCACCACTTACCATAACTCGCTCTCTCTTCCTGACTGGTATTCCCTGATCCATTGGAGTGCCTTCCCTTTTATCCCTGCCTGGTCCTCCAGCTTTTACTAATCTCTTCTGTGGAACTGGCCAAACGCCTCCCAGTCCAAGAAAATGCAATCTACCCACCCTCTCTCTCTTGTCTTACTGCCGTCACACAGTCATAGAACTCCAGCAGGTTTGTGACGCAGGGTTTTCCATCCCTGAAACTGTGCTGGCTCTCGTTGATAAGCTCATTCTTTTCTAGGTGTTCCACCATTCTTCTCCTGATAATCTTCTCCATGACTTTGCATACTATTCATGTCAGTGACACTGGTCTGTAGTTTAGTCTTTCATGTCTGTCTCGTTTTTAAAGATTGGGACTACATTTGCTGTTTTCCATACCTCAAATAGTCTCCTGTTTTGATAGATGTGTTGAATATTGTTGTTAGGGTACACATAGCGCCTTCTGCCTCCTCTCCAGAACCCATGGAGAGATGTTGTCCTGCCCCATCACCTTTGAGGTATCTAGCTCACTCAGCGGCCTCTTCACTTCTTCCTCAGTTGCATATATTGTGTCCAGCACTTGGTGGTGTACCCCACCTCTCCGTCTTTCTGGAGACCCTTCTGTCTCCTCTGTGAACACTTCTTTGAATCTAATGTTGAGTTCCTCACATACTTTGCGGTCGTTTCTTGTGATCCTCCTCCTTCCTTCCTTAGCCTGATCACCTGGTCCTTGACTATTGTTTTCCTCCTGATGTGGCTGTACAACAGCTTTGGATCAGATTTGGCTTTCGCTGCTATGTCATTTTCATATTGTCGTTGGGCCCTCCCTTCTTACTTGTGCATATTCATTTCTGGCTCTACGACAGCTCTCCTTATTCTCCTGGGTCCTTTGCCTTTACACTTCTTCCATTTCCTAGCACACTTGGTTTTGGCGTCCCTGCACCTTTGGGTGAACCATGGGCTCATCCTGGTTTTTCATTATTCCTTTTATTCTTGCGTACAAACCTTCCTCAGCTTCCTTGCATATTGTTGTCACATATGCCATCATCTCGTTTACTGACTTCCCTGCCAGTTCTCTGTCCCACTGAAACCCGTTCAGGAAGTTTTTATTCCTACGTAGTCCCTTTCTTTAGTTTGGCTTCATTCATCCAGCCCTCCTTGCTTCCTCCTCCACTTGTAACTCTACTGTGTATTCGAAGCTTAAAACCACATGATCACTGGCCCCAATGGGTCCTTCCTATGTGATGGCCTCAATATCTGCACTACTCAATGTGAATATTAGGTCCAGTCTCGCTGGTTCATCCTCTCCTCTCTTCTGGTAGTGTCCCTTACGTGTTGGTTCATAAAATTGTCCAGTACAACCTCCATCATCTTAGCCCTCCACGTTTCTTGGCCCCCATGTGGCTCCAAGTTCTCCAAGTCGATTTCCTTGTGGTTGAAGTCACACATGATCAGTAGCTTCGCCCTCCTCGTATGAGCCTTCTTTCTACTTCAGCCAGTGTGTCAACCATCGCTCTATTACTCTCATCATACTCTTTCCTGCTGTTCTGTGGTGGGTTATACATCACTGCAATTACCACCTTGGGACCTCCAGACTAAAGTGTTCCTACTATGTAATCTCTTGGTTCTCCTCTGTCTCCTATCTCCAGCTCATCAAAATCCCACTGGTTTTTGATCAGCAGTGTCACTCCTCCACCCCTCTGTGTCCCTCTGTCTTTCCTCAGGATCTGATATCTCGTTGGAAAGATGGCATCTGTTATCATATCTTGAGCTTGATTTCGTGAGAGCTATGATGTCCGTGATGCCTCTTTGACTCTTTCGTGCCACTCCTCCCACTTGTTTGTTATTTCATAAGCGTTGGTATACCATACCTTCAGTTTCCTCTCCAACACTGTTTTGGGGGTCTGTGGGGTGGGGACCTGGCAGTTACTGCGGGATTCTATAGCGGAGTGTTGGATAGGGGACTGGATTTGTGTTCGGATAGCGTGAGTGGTTGTGGGGTTCTGGGGTGGTTCTGTGTGTGCTTGTTCTTGTTGCTCTACCCTGATTTGGTTGTCCCTGCTGATTCTGTCCTTGTCTCTCCTAGCTTCTTTCGCCTTTGTGTCCTCTCCTTAGCTGCTGTCATTCTGTTTTTGTTCTGCCTCGGTCTAGGAACACCTTCTTGTATTCTGCCAATTCCTTCAACCGTTGTTTCTCTTGGAGGATCCTGTTTCACACTGTTTCTGTCCTAGAAGCAGCTTGATTGGTCGTTTTCTACTTTCATTTATCCCCTTATTCTCTGAAAATTTACAATCTCAGACATGTCCTCTTCACCTATTTCTGTGATGATGATCTCAATCTCCTTTCTTTCTGCCTTCCGTCTTTCGGTGTGTGTCCTTCCCTCACTCTCCTGGAGCCCATGAATAAACACTGACTTCGCCCTCCTCCTCCCATTGCCTTTCCCTCTGTGACTCTGGTTCCTTCTGTACATGGCCATTTTCTCCCTTATTGTTTTCTGTAGCTCTTGGTGGCATGGTCGTGCCTCTGCATTTGACTTATCCCCTCTCCCCTGCACACAGCTGCTCTTCCCTTCACTCCTTGGCCCTGCTTGGTAGGCTGGTAGGGCCTTAGCTTAAGTTATATCTCCTTCCTTCCCGTTGGACCCCTCGTTCAGTAGGGGTGTACCAGCTTCAGATGCTGTGTCTTCTCTGGTTAATACCCCTGTAACCCACTTCAGCCTGCTTACCTCGCATTCTAGCGCCCTTATCCTGGCTTCTGCATCTTCGACTTGTGAATTCCAAGTCTTCTTCTCCTCCTCCAACCTCTTTTCCAATTTCACAGAGCTCTCTCTCCATTTTTGCAGAAAGCTCTCCTAGCTTTCTCTCCCACTCTTGTTCCTAACTTTTGCACTGCTCTTCCATCCATTCTTCCTTACCAAAACCATTATCCTCTGTGTGTGTGTGTGTGTGTGTGTGTGTGTGTGTGTGTGTGTGTGTGTGTGTGTGTGTGTGTGGTGAGTGAGTGTGACTCACCTAATTGTGGTTGCAGGGGTCGAGACTCAGCTCCTGGCCCCGCCTCTTCACTGATCGCTACTTGGTCCCTTCTCTCCATGCTCCATGAGCTTTATCATACCTCATTTTAATGCTATGTATGGTTCCTGCCTCCACTACATCACTTGCTAGACTATTCCACTTCCTGACTACTCTACAGCTGAAGAAATACTCTCTAATATCCCTTTGACTCATCTGAGTCATCAACTTCCAATTGTGACCCCTAGTTTCTTTGTCCCCTCTCTGGAACATCCTGTCTCTATCTACCTTGTCTATTCCCCGCAGTATTTTGTATGTCGTTATCATGTCTCCCTAACCCTCCTGTCCTCCAGTGTTGTCAGGCCGATTTCCCTTAACCTTTCTTTTGTAGGACTTTCCCCCTTAGCTCTGGAACTAGCCTTGTCGTGTGTGTGTATGTGTGTGTGTGTGTGTGTGTGTGTGTGTGTACTCACATATATGTGAGTACATACACACACATATATGTACTCACATATATGTGAATACATATATGTAAGTACTAAGGCACTCTATCATACCTCTTCTTAAAGCTATGTATGGAACTTGCCTCCATTACTTCACTCTCTAGATTATTCCACTTCCTGACAACTCTAAAGCTAAAGACATACTTCCTAACATCCCTATGACTCATCTGGGTATTCAACTTCCAATTGTGTACCTTTGCTTTTGTGTCCCACCTCTGAAACATTCGAGCCCTGTCCACCTTGTCAATTCCTTTCTGTATTTTATTCGTCGTTATCATGTCCCCCCCTATTCAACTATCCTCTAGTGTCGTCAGGTTGAGTTCCCTTAATCTCTCCTCGAAAGACATACCCCTCAGTTCCGGGATTAATCGTGTTGCAAACTTTTGCACTTTCTCTAATTTCGTGATGTGTTTTACCATGTGTGGGCTCCAGACTGATCCTCCATACTCCAACTTGGTCCTGACGTACACGGTAAACAGAGTCTTGAACGACTCTTTACCGAGGCGTCGGAATGCCATTCTTAGGTTTGCCATTCGTCCAAAAACTGCTGCAGTTATTTTGTTGATGTGTGCCTCAGGAGATATACTTGGTATTATACTAACGCCAAGATCCTTTTCCTTGAATTAGGTTTCTAGTCTTTGGCTGCTAGCCTGCACTCTCTGTGCGCTCTTCTTTGCCCTTCCCCAATCTTCATGACTCTAGACTTGGTGTGGGTTAAACTCTAAAAGCCAGTTGCTGGACCAGGCTTGCAGCCTGTCCTGATCCCTTTGTAGTCCTGCCTGATCCTCATCTGACTAAATTCTCTGCATTAGCTTTTCATCGTCTGCAAACAGGGACACTTCTGAGTCTATCCCTTCTGTCATGACATTCACATATACCAGAAACAGCATAGGTCATAAGACTGACTGCTGCAGAAACCCACTCGTCACAGGCGCCCACTCTGATGCCTCGTCATACCATGACTCGTTGTTGTCTAACTGTCAGGTATTCTCTGAAACATTGCAGTGCCTTCCCTTTAATACATGCCTGATCCTGTAGCTCTTGCACTAATCTGTTGTGTAGAACTGTATCAAAAGCCTTCTTACAGTTCAATAAAAGGCAATCTACCCATCCCTCTCTCTCTCTCTCTCTCTTGTGTGTGTGGGAATATGTGTGTGTGGGTCTATGTGAGTGTGGGTTGATGTGATTGTGTGAAAAGTAGTGGGTGTATGTGAGTGTGTACTCACGGTTCGCGTGTTACACGTGGTTATCCAGTGCGCTCTGAACTGACACTGACCCAACAACCACCTACTAGCTTGTACCTTGTATGCTTATCCTTCTTCCTAGAGAAGATAAGAACATAAGAAAGAAGGAACACTGCGGCAGGCCTACTGGCACATGCGAGGTAAGTCCAAGTCACCCACCGGCCCAAGGCTAGTCAGGTCAGGTCATACCCAGTTAAGGAAGGAGCTCGGAATCAAACCCATCAACACAAGCTAGTCAGGTCCAATTCACCCCACACACACCCACTCATGTATTTATCTAACCTATTTTTAAAAGTACACAAAGTTTTAGTTTCTATGACGGTACTTGGGAGTTTGTTCCACTCATCCACAACTCTATTACCAAACCAGTGCTTTCCTATATCCTTCTTAAATGTGAATTTCTCCAATTTAAAACCATTGCTGCGACTCCTGTCTTGACTACATATTTTTAGCACGTTATTTACATCCCCTTTATTTATTCCTGTTTTCCATTTATACACCTCAATCATATCTTCCCTAATTCTACGCCTTTCTAGAGAATGCAGATTCAGGGCCCTCAGTCTATCCTCATAGGGAAGATTTCTAATGCATGGGATCAACTTTGTCATCCTCCTTGTACGTTTTTCAGTGCATTTATATCCATTCTGTAATACGGTGACCATAACTGTGAGGCAAAATCTAAATGAGGCCTAACCAAAGATATATAAAGTTGAAGAACAACGTGAGGACTTCTGTTATTTATGCTTCCTGATATGATGCCAAGGATTGTGTTCGCTTTATTACTAACACTTATGCACTGTTGTCTTGGTTTTAGATTACTGCTAACCAGAACTCCTAAATCCTTTTCGCAATCAGTAATATTAAGATCTATATTTTTTAGTTTATATGTGGCATGGTTATTTTCCTGTCCAACATTTATAACTTTGCATTTCTCTATATTAAACTGCATCTGCCACTTCTCCGACCACTGCATCAGTCTATTCATATCTTCCTGGAGTGTTCTAATGTCCTCATTAGAATGAATTGGACGGCCTATTTTGGTGTCATCAGCAAACTTGCTTATGTCGCTATTTATTCCCTCATCTATGTCGTTAATGTAAAGTGTGAACAACAAAGGGCCCAGTACTGACCCATTGTGGAACGCCGTTTGTGACGTGCCCCCACTCTGATTTCTCCCCATTTTTGAAAATTCTCTGCTGTCTATTTGTCAACCATGCCTCTACCCAGGAAAAAAAATTCTCCTCCTATTCCGTGTGCTTTAAGTTTCCTCAATAGCCTCTGATGTGGAACTTTATCAAAAGCCTTACTGAAGTCAATATACACAATATCATTACCATGATCTACCTCCTCAAATACTTTAGTGAACAAAGTTTAATAAATTCATAAGGCCTTTTTGTAAAACTGTGCTGAGATTCGTTGATCAATTTATGCTTTTTATAATGGCTACGAATTGCCTCGGCAATTAATGATTCCATAAATTTTCCCACTATGGAGGTAAGGCTTATTGTACTATAGTTCGAAGCTAAGGACGTGTCATCTGCTTTGAAAATAGGTATTACATTTGCCATTTTCCACTTTTCTGGCACTATGCCAGTTTGTAGTGATATGTTGAAAAGATTATCCAAAGGTTTGTTAAGTTCCCCTTTTACATTCTTTTAGAACTCTTGCATACAGTTCATCAGGGCCTGGGGGTTTGTTAGGTTTTAATTTATCTATTTGTCTAAGGACCATGTCACTTGTGACCCTAATCGTGCATAGTTTACTATCGTCCTGTTCTACATAATTTATTATTTCTGGAATATCGCTAGTATCTCCTGTGTAAAAACTGAGAGGAAGTAAGTGTTAAAATTCTACACATTTCTTTATCACTGTCGGTGAGCTGACCCGAGTAACTTTTGAGTGGGCTTAGCTTGTCCCTAATCTTACTTCTGCATACCTGAAATAATCCTTTTGGGTTAATCTTCGATTCCCTTGCAACTTACCTCATAATCTCTCTTTGCTTTTCTTATTCTTTTTTTTATTTCTCTCTTTAACTGAATATATTGATTTCTTAACTGCCCCTCTCCTCTTTTGATTCGCCTTTATATGCCTCTCTTTTAACCAATGAGATGTTTTAATCTATTGTTTATCTATTTGGGATCATTTTTGTTTGATCTAATTTCCCAATTAGCAACATAAGTTGTCTGAGCAGCTGTAACTATGCCCTGGAGGAACGTCATATCGGCAACCATCACCACCTAGGCTCTAGTTTAAAAGACACCTGTCTGCCCGCCCTGGCTTCTGTTTTAAATTACCAATTGCTGTTCCTTATTAGACTATTCCTTTTCATACTAAGAGAGTGTACCATTCACATAACAGTCCGTGGTACCTGGGAGCCACACCTGACTCCCGAAGACCATGCATAGGTGAATCCTGGGAAGCAGCCTGTAGAGTATTCAACTCGCTGTGACGTCCTGGCGTAGTACCTCCACCTCTGTTTATTCACTATATATAATTTATTCCTATTTACTGAACATTTTTCACTTGTCACACACTGATTACACTTTATTATCTTTCTTGGGTGACACAGGTGGCACCACCGCCTGCACCACACTAGGCCTACCGTCTCTGTCTTACGTCACCAAGATCACTTACAAGATTGTGGCTCTCACCAGCCTTATCTGACACAGGGAAACTTGTAAATCACTTGCGCGCTCGCTCGCGCGTGTGTGTGTTTTAAAGGTTGTAATCTGTGAGGTTGAAAAGACTGACTTTTCATGCTGTGTAGACACTGTTCAATAGACAGTTATTTTGATGTTTATTTTTGAATATTTCTTTCATTCTTGAGGTAGACTTCTTTTTTTTATTTTTATAATTTATGTGCTGATTTCAGGTGTTATTTTTTCTCTTGTGCTGAAGCTGTAGGATCCTACCCCTTAGAGCTTTCTTGTGTAAATAACAATAATTTTAAATTTTTCACTGTTTTATTAGAGCGTGGAGAGTGAACCAGGGAAGCCAGGTATGTGATTACTTTCTTTACTCAGCGGTCACGTCATTGTTCTTTAGTCTCTCAGGTGCCTCTTACTCTTACCTCGTATTTTCTTGCAAAGTTTGGTAATGTGTCACTTGACTCACGCAATCGTAATGACACGATTGCAAACAAACCATACCACGGGCGGGGATAGAACCCGCGGTCAGAGAGTCATAAAACTCCAGACCGATTCGTTAGCCACTGGGCCAGCTGACTACAATAAGAGTCATCCAACTGGAGTTCGTCACGGCCACGCTGACGGGAGATTCGTCTGTAAAAGTTGCATTTGTGGTCACAGTGGTGCCTATGCAAACATTATTATCGTGTATAAATATACCTAGTTGGATTAATCTTATTGTAGCCAGTTGGCCCAGTGGCTAGCGCGTCGGTCTGGAGTTTTAGGACTCTCTGATAGCGGGTTCTATCCCCGCCCGTGGTATGGTATATGTTAGTTGTGTGCTTGTCTGGCAGCCAGTGTGCGTTTCCGTTTCCTTCCCTTCATTAGAACGAATTTGTTGTTTTTCTACCCTTGATTCTGCCACTCAGTGTGATCTATCCACTACCACATTAAATTCATTTTATGTATGCGTATTCATATTAATTAATGGCAGCAAGATAAATCGACTTATAAAAGAAAAAAATGTTAACCCTAAATACCTACTCCTTATTTGTTCATAATCTTGGTACTAATATTGCATTAAAATTGAAAACATCTACAGATAAAAACTGTAGTACTAACAAAATATTAGCATTTGCAATATAGCAAAAACTGCCAGACTTACCTCAAACATTTTCAGGGCATCCACATAATCGCTGTAGTAATTAGTATATCCATATCCTGCAAAAAAAATGAGAAATAAAATTAGCAACAAAGAAACTCTTACATCAACTTTTTTTGTTGCAGACTGTCTGCTACTCACGCACTGTGTTGCAGACAGTCTGCTACTCACGCACTGTGTTGCAGACAGTCTGCTACTCACGCACTGTGTTGCAGACAGTCTGCTACTCACGCACTGTGTTGCAGACAGTCTGCTACTCACGCACTGTGTTGCAGACACTCTGCTACTCACGCACTGTGTTGTAGACAGTCTGCTACTCACGCACTGTGTTGCAGACAGTATGCTACTCACGCACTGAGTTGCAGACAGTCTGCTACTCACGCACTGTGTTGCAGACACTCTGCTACTCACGCACTGTGTTGCAGACAGTCTGCTACTCACGCACTGAGTTGCAGACACTCTGCTACTCACACACTGTGTTGCAGACAGTCTGCTACTCACGCACTGAGTTGCAGACACTCTGCTACTCACGCACTGTGTTGCAGACACTCTGCTACTCACGCACTGTGTTGCAGACAGTCTCCTACTCACGCACTGTGTTGCAGACAGTCTGCTACTCACGCACTGTGTTGCAGACACTCTGCTACTCACGCACTGTGTTGCAGACAGTCTGCTACTCACGCACTGAGTTGCAGACAGTCTGCTACTCACGCACTGTGTTGCAGACAGTCTGCTACTCACGCACTGTGTTGCAGACAGTCTGCTACTCACGCACTGTGTTGCAGACACTCTGCTACTCACGCACTGTGTTGCAGACAGTCTGCTACTCACGCACTGTGTTGCAGACAGTCTGCTACTCACGCACTGTGTTGCAGACACTCTGCTACTCACGCACTGTGTTGCAGACAGTCTGCTACTCACGGACTGTGTTGCAGACAGTCTGCTACTCACGCACTGAGTTGCAGACAGTCTGCTACTCACGCTCTGTGTTGCAGACACTCTGCTACTCACGCACTGTGTTGCAGACAGTCTGCTACTCACGCACTGAGTTGCAGACACTCTGCTACTCACGCACTGTGTTGCAGACAGTCTGCTACTCACGCACTGAGTTGCAGACAGTCTGCTACTCACGCACTGTGTTGCAGACACTCTGCTACTCACGCACTGTGTTGCAGACAGTCTGCTACTCACGCACTGTGTTGCAGACAATCTGCTACTCACGCACTGTGTTGCAGACACTCTGCTACTCACGCACTGTGTTGCAGACAGTCTGCTACTCACGCACTGAGTTGCAGACAGTCTGCTACTCACGCACTGTGTTGCAGACAGTCTGCTACTCACGCACTGAGTTGCAGACAGTCTGCTACTCACGCACTGAGTTGCAGACTGTCTGCTACTCACGCACTGTGTTGAAGACTGTCTGCTACTCACGCACAGTGTTGCAGACTGTCTGCTACTCACGCACTGTGTTGCAGACTGTCTGCTACTCACGCACTGTGTTGTAGACTGTCTGCTACTCACGCACTGTGTTGCAGACTGTCTGCTACTCACTCACTGTGTTGCAGACTGTCTGCTACTCACGCACTGTGTTGCAGACTGTCTGCTACTCACGCACTGTGTTGCAGACAATCTGCTACTCACGCACTGTGTTGCAGACTGTTTGCTACTCACGCACTGTGTTGCAGACAGTCTGCTACTCACGCACTGTGCTGCAGACTGTCTGCTACTCACGCACTGTGTTGCAGACTGTCTGCTACTCACGCACTGTGTTGCAGACAGTCTGCTACTCACGCACTGGGTTGCAGACTGTCTGCTACTCACGCACTGTGTTGCAGACTGTCTGCTACTCACGTACTGAGTTGCAGACAATCTGCTACTCACGCACTGTGTTGCAGACTGTCTGCTACTCACGCACTGTGTTGCAGACTGTCTGCTACTCACGCACTGTGATGCAGACAGTCTGCTACTCACGCACTGGGTTGCAGACTGTCTGCTACTCACGCACTGTGTTGCAGACTGTCTGCTACTCACGCACTGTGATGCAGACAGTCTGCTACTCACGCACTGTGTTGCAGACTGTCTGCTACTCACGCACTGTGTTGCAGACTGTCTGCTACTCACGCACTGTGCTGTAGACAGTCTGCTACTCACGCACTGTGTTGCAGACTGTCTGCTACTCACGCACTGTGATGCAGACAGTCTGCTACTCACGCACTGGGTTGCAGACACTCTGCTACTCACGCACTGTGATGTAGACAGTCTGCTACTCACGCACTGTGTTGCAGACAGTCTGCTACTCACGCACTGTGTTTCAGACAGTCTGCTTCTCACGCACTGTGTTGCAGACAGTCTGCTACTCACGCACTGCGTTTCAGACAGTCTGATACTCACGCACTGTGTTGCAGACAGTCTGCTACTCACGCACTGGGTTGCAGACAGTCTGCTACTCACGCACTGTGTTGCAGACAGTCTGCTACTCACGCACTGTGTTGCTGTGTACTTCAAGTGTCTAATTCACTTTAGAAGAATGGGAAAAACACCCATTTATTAACACTAAAGTTGCAGAGTCGATTGTCTCTTAAAATTAACTTTTCCCTAAAATTTACAAACAGTTATGACCTCATTCAATTTGCCTCACTGTGACATGAGAACAAAAGGTGTGTTCAGTGGGTTGTTCCTCTATGAGAATAATAACTACAGCCCTGAATTCCTAGAATGTAAATGCTACTGTTTTGGGCAATATTTTCTCGAAATTTCATTTCCTCTCTTCATTTTATTAGTGATTTCATCAACATAACATTAAAGATCATTAATTTTATGATATCTGGGAAATTCAGTGTTATCTAGTAATCGCCCTGAACATTTGTCCAAATGTTATAACAGAACATCATAGTTGTAGTGTAGTTCATGTACCACGTCTCACCGTAACTTAACATGTCCTACAGGACACCGAACAAACAGAAGAGTACTTTAGAGTGCTGCTGGAGCATAAAGAATCACAAGTATATAAGGCAGAATACACAATGTTAATAACTTATCTTGTGTCGTCTTTCATGACACTTATATCCATCTGATGAAACCATCTGAGGTCAATCAGTTCATCAAGTAAATGAAAACATACAAGAGAAATTGTCTGGAATTCGTCTTGATCGTCATCTGTGACGCTGTCTCCTAAAACCAGTGCAACTGTAAATTAATCACATTTCTGGTACATTACTTCACCGAAATCAAGATTATTGAGACATGACACATAAATTCTGTCTCTAAAATTGTTTTACTCTTCTTCACTTCACTGCCTTTTTAAAAATTTGCTCAAATTTTCTGTTCTCCATCAACTTGGTAAATCTTCTGCATGAAGGAAACATTATGATTATACAGTGTTCCGCCAGCCACTGATGTTTCTTAACCTTTTTCACACTTGACGTCTACTGAAATCGTACATATTTAATGTCTACTGAACACGATGGTTATTAAACTCGTGCAAACTTGATGTCTACTGTATCTGCACAGACTTAGTGGTGACTGTACTAAAGATTTACTAGTTTCTTTAGTTACTATAAGTACATGTACAAGGTATACAGGCCTAGCTGACATCAATGACATACTACTAATAGAAAGCCGCTTGTTATGCAGAGCATTTCGGGCAAATTAGATCAGTTTTGTCCCAGGATGCGACCCACAGCAGTCGACTAACACCCAGGTACCCATTTTACTGTTGGGTAAACATAGACAACCGATGTAAGGAAACACGTCCAATGTTTCCACCCCATCGCCGGGAATCGAACCCTGACCCTCACCGTGTGAAGCGAGAGCTTTTGCCACCAGGCCACGGGGCTCATATAGAACTGATGGTGCCTAACATTGTACGAATTTGCTACCAAATTCGTAAAGACTTTATGGCTACTAAACTCGTACTGATTTAATAGTTACTAAACTTATAGAGTCTTGGTGTCTTGTAAACTTGTACAGTCTTAGTGTCTTGTAAACTTGTACAGTCTTAGTGTCTTGTAAACTTGTACAGTCTTGGTGTCTTGTAAACTTGTACAGTCTTGGTGTCTTGTAAACTTGTACAGTCTTGGTGTCTTTGTAAACTTGTACAGTCTTAGTGTCTTGTAAACTTGTACAGTCTTGGTGTCTTGTAAACGTGTACAGTCTTGGTGTCTTGTAAACTTGTACAGTCTTAGTGTCTTGTAAACTTGTACAGTCTTGGTGTCTTGTAAACTTGTACAGTCTTGGTGTCTTGTAAACTTGTACAGTCTTGGTGTCTTGTAAACTTGTACAGTCTTAGTGTCTTGTAAACTTGTACAGTCTTGGTGTCTTGTAAACTTGTACAGTCTTGGTGTCTTGTAAACTTGTACAGTCTTGGTGTCTTGTAAACTTGTACAGTCTTGGTGTCTTGTAAACTTGTACAGTCTTGGTGTCTTGTAAACTTGTACAGTCTTGGTGTCTTGTAAACTTGTACAGTCTTGGTGTCTTGTAAACTTGTACAGTCTTGGTGTGTTTACATCCTGCCTGAAACAATGTGGTGTTTTTTGTCATGAATTTTACTCATCCTCGTTATTTTATAAATGTGTTAAAAACCGACATGTCGATGAAAGTGGCACTTATGCAACATTTGGACATTTTCATGGTGGAAACGTTTCGCCCGCCAGTGACATTCCCAGGATAATTCAGAGAAGAACGGTGGAAAATAAAAATACTGTTATTGAACTGATTAAGTTGTGTATAGTTGACTGCAAGTTTGAGTTTGAGGGGAAATACTACGCTCAAAGGCAGGGAATGGCTATAGGTAATCTATCGTCTTCCCTATTGATGCGGGGCGTTAGAGCTATTGATCTATAGTTCTTAGCTATTGCTTTTCTGCCACCTTTGTGGAGTGGGGCTATATCAGTTATTTTTATTGACTGTGGAATTTCACCCATGTCTATGCTCCTTCTCCATAGCTTACTTAAGGCACGCAAAAGAGGTTCAGAGTTCCACGAGTCTGCGCCTGAGGCTGAGTGTAAGGGCATGTTGTCAGTGGCTTTCTCAGTCTAGTGGAGTTATGGTTATGTCAGAAATTTGGCATAAATTGACATGATTTTGAGGTTCTTTCATGAAAAATCATTTGGACTGTCGATCTTTAGACTGATTAGCGGCTGGCTAAACACAGTCGTATTGAGACTTCAGTATCACACTCAATTCTTTGTTGTCATCTGTGTAACTTCCATCTTCTCTGAGCGGGGTCACGATACTAGATGTAGTTTTTGCCATGTTTTTGGCATATGAAAAGGAATATTTCGAATTTCTTTCAATTCCATCAATTTCTTTTAGCTCCTTCTGTCTCTCCTGGATCCTGTATGAATTCTTTAACTTAAGCTGGAATATTGCTGCACACTAACGGCACCTTTCAAGGCGGGTGAAATTGCTGACCTTGAAAATGTGCAGAGAACCTTCACCGCACGTATAACTGCGATAAACCACCTCAACTACTGGGAACGATTGAAGTTCCTAAACCTGTACTCCCTAGAACGCAGGCGGGAGAGATACATTATTATATACACATGGAAAATTCTCGAGGGCTTAATACCAAACTTGCACACAAAAATCACTCCCTACGAAAGCAAAAGACTCGGCAGGCGATGTAACATCCCCCCAATGAACAGCAGGGGTGCCACTAGCACGTTGAGGGACAACACAATAAGTGTCAGGGGCCCAAGATTGTTGAACTGCCTCCCAGCATACATCAGGGGGATTACCAACAAACCCCTGGCTGTCTTCAAGCAGGCATTGGACAGGCACCTAAAGTCGGTACCTGACCAGCCAGGCTGTGGTTCGTACGTTGGACTGCGTGCGGCCAGCAGTAACAGCCTGGTTAATCAGGCTCTGGTCCAACAGGAGGCCTGGTCACAGACCGGGCCGCGGGGGCGTTGACCCCTGGAATTCTCTCCAGGTAGACTCCAGGTAAGCTCAATATTTTCCACTTCCCTGTAAAGCGCTTCCTTCCGTGTTTCAGATAATCCAATGTTCTTAAAGAGTTCAGTTATTCTTCGCCTTCTCCGGTAGAGGCAGTGTCTCTCTCTCTTCACTCTACTTCTTTTCTTCTTTTTTTTCTTAGGGGAATATGCCTTGAACATACTTCAACTGCCAAGAAGTTGATCTTTTCAAGGCACTTTTTAGAACCCATGTTATTTAAGATACCTTCGTAGCTGTTTGCATTTTGTTGATCAGGACTCCTGTGCATGTAAGTCTGGACTTCGATTAGATTGTGATCTGAATTAGTTGTATTTGATATTGCTGTTTCTTACCAGGTCCTCATTATTTGTGAAAATAATCATATCATCTACGTGTCACTACCAGACCATATCTAAGTTGTTTAATGCTGAGACGTCCCCTGTAAATGATTTTTTTTTTTTAACATCGGCCGTTTCCATCCAAGGCAGGGTGGTCCGAAAAAGAAAAACTTTCACCATCATTCACTCCATCACTGTCTTGCCAGAGGCGCGCTTACACTACAGTTACATAACTGCAACATTAACCTTCTTCCTTCAGAGTGCAGGCACTGTACTTCCCATCTCCAGGAATCAAGTCCGGCCTACTGGTTTCCATGAATCCCTTCATAAATGTTACCTTGCTCACACTCCAACAGCACGTCAAGTCCTAAAAACCATTTGGCTCCATTGGCTCCTATCAAACACGCTCAAGCATGCTTGCTGGAAGTCCAAGCATGCCCCTTGCACACAAAACCTCCTTTACCCCCTCTCTCCAAACTTTCGTAGGCAGACCTCTACCCTGCCTTCCCTCCACTACAAATTTATACGCTCTCGAAGTCATTCTATTTTCCTTCTATCTTCTCTACATGTCCGAACCACCTCAACAACCCCTCCTCAGCCCTCTGGATAATAGGTGTTGTAATCCCGCACCTCCTCCTAATTTCCAAACTACGGATTCTCTGCATTATATTCACACCACACATTGCCCTCAGACATGACATTTCCGCTGCATCCAGCCTTCTCCTTGTTGCAACATTCACAATCCATGCTTCACACCCATAACTATACTCTCATACATTCCCCTCTTTGCTTCCATGGATTAAGTTCTTTGTCTTCAGAAACTCCTCAGTGCACCACTCACCTTTTTCCCCTCATCAATTCTATGATTCACCTCATCCTTCATAGACCCATCCGCTGACACGTCCACTCCTAAATACCTGAATACATTCACCTCCTCCATACTCTATCCCTCCATGCTGATATCCAATCTTTCATTACCTAATGTTTTTGTTATCTTCATCACCTTACTTTTTCCTATATTCACTTTCAATTTTCTTCTTTTACATATCCTACCAAACTCATCCACCAACCTCTACAACTTCTCTTCAGAATCCCCCAAAAGCACAGTGTCATCAGTAAAGAGCAACTGTGACATCTCACACTTTTTGTTAGATTCTTTATCCTTTAACCCCAAACCTCTTGCCAACACCCGAGCATTTACTTCTCTTACCACTCCATCTATAAACAACCATGGTGTCATCACACATCCTTGTCTAAGGCCCAAATGAAAAATTATTAGCGAAAAAAAGCGTTTTATTTTAAGCTCTGTATTGTTCTATTTCGAGAGGGAAAGTTTATTTACATGTGGTTGGAGTTCATTGGTCAAGAACTCTAATATGCCGTTTCCCATTAACATTTTAGTGAAGAAGGAATCTTCATCTAAACGCAACATTTCGTTGATATGATATCTAGCTTCCTATTTTTCAAATAAATCTTTGAAGAGAATGATATTTGCCTTGGAATTGTTTCCCAAGTTTGGTTGATGAATGCCACTTAACAATGTACCCCGGTTCGAGACAAATGGATGAACTGGTAAGAGGAAAGGCAATGGTGATGAACTGCTGTAATTACAGCATCCCTTTTCACCAAATTAAAGGTCAATGGTAAACTTCAGTTTATAACAGGTTAATGGCATATTCACCAACTGAATTTATTTCTGCTTGGCTTCTGCATCACGGAATAATATTCTTAGTACTCAGACGCAATACAATAAGATATTATGATTTCAGGAATACCGCGTGCAAGGTAAATATTGACGAATCTTGTTATTTCCGAAAGATACGATGTGCATCACCTTTAACTGCTGGGTTAAGTATTTCTTAGAAGCGGTCTCGTCTTAACCCACCAAAACCATCTTAAGATGGAGATGTGAAGTATATGAGAACTATAATGTGGCATTGAAATGCGAATCATTGTTATTCTTGTTAGTTCTGGGTGTGAGATATATGGATTGTACATGAATATGTGAGAGTAATTTTATTTGCGCTCTTTATTAGTTTTATTGTTCCCTGGAACGTTTCCCCAAGATTCGTGTAGTCAGACAACAGCACCAACTTCTACATAGCGAAGCCAGGGAGGACAAACACCAAGAGAGTGGCTAGGAAAATAGTTTCCAAAAATTCCATAGAATCAGTAGAGAGTTGGAGCTTAAAATTTCAAGCAAGCAAATACAAGAAATTATTTATTTATTAGAAAACATTTCCATCCTGGGACCAAGATCACTTGTGGTGATCCCAAAGTTACATCAAAACTCTTGGTACAGTTTTCTCCTTGGAATAAATGAGTTAGAATAAACACAAAGAAAAACGAGATATCATGACAATGTTGATTAATCAATCAAATTTAAACCTATTAAGTAAAAGGATAAAAATGCAACTAATGTGTCATTTTGGCAACGTATCGCTCTCCAGGAGCTTTGTTAAGCCGTTGGCTTGAGAAAGTTCCTGGGGAGCGAAATGTTGCCACAATAAAATGTCACATTAGTTGCATTTGTGTTCTTTTACTTAACATATTGTCTGTAATTCTACCAATATTAACACAAATTTAAAACTGAATGACACTAATTTCATTTCTTGATGTCTGCAAGCAGTACCCACTGACAACTAGTACCCACTGACAACCAGTACCAACTGACAACCAGTACCCACTGACAAACAGTACCCACTGACAACCAGTACCCACTGACAACCAGTACCAACTGACAACCAGTACCCACTGACAACCAGTACCCACTGACAACCAGTACCCACTGACAACCAGTACCCACTGACAACCAGTACCCACTGACAACCAGTACCCACTGACAACCAGTACCCACTGAAAGGCTTTTCTTCAGATGCAAGTCAGAACGGGATGTATCTGTCCAACTTTACTTACTATGCATTATACGTAAAGCTAAAGTTTATATTTCTATCTGTGCATTCTGAATATGTGACATACAATTCGTCGACTGTGAATTGTTCATTCTTCGAAGTTCATTCTCTCGCTAAGGATGTATTTACAATAAACTCTGCATACTCTCGTGCTAAAATAACTTTTTTTCCTCTCATAAATCAGCATTTCCTATGAAATTTCTGAATTTCAAAATCTTACAATCACTCTCCCTCCTCTAAATATTATAGTTGAGTTTCACTAAACAATTAAACTTGGCAACAATCTCCTGCCACTGATTCTTCTGGTGTTTACTCAGTTCTCTACTTCTCTTCCCTTCTCCAGTGTATTGGTGGACCTGACTCCTCGCTCTCTGCCACAACACCAAGATTGTGTTCGCTTTGCAGACACTACCAACTTGTATTTCGGCTATGTTATGATTATAATTGCCCTATAAACCGTAATTTTGCCCAAAATTTTCTGCTCCTCTCCCCGCCTCCACATACTACGTCTTAATGAATTAACTCTTTCTCATTATAAAGTCAATTTTTTTTTAATCCTCGGAACACTCTTAGTCTTGACGTTATCATAGATCTTTATTTTCTCTTCTCTTCATCATTCTTCTGGAATTTTCTTCATTTAAATTTGACTTTCTCCTTACCTTCACACCGGACTTTTCTCCTAATTTTATCACTATTTTCTCTTTCAGTTGTGAATTGCGGGTTAGTTGTGAATAAAAATAATAATAATAATAATAATAATAATAATAATAATAATAATAATAATAATAATAATAATAATAATAATAATAATAAGAAGAAGAAGAAGAAGAAGAAGAAGAAGAAGAAGAAGAAGAAGAAGAAGAAGAAGAAGAAGAAGAAGAAGAAGAAGAAGAAGAAGGAGAAGAAGAAGAAGGAGAAGAGGAAGAAGAAGAAGAAGAAGAAGAAGAAGAAGAAGAAGAAGAAGAAGAAGAAGAAGAAGAAGAGAAAGAATAAGAAGAAGAAGAAGAGGAAGAAAAAGAGGAAGAAGAAGAAAGTAAAATGCAGATTTTTAAATAAATAAATTTTCTACTTCATTGTCATAAATAAATTACTTTTATTATTGTTTTATGTATTTTAACATAGTCATTTAAGTTTTTTATTGTTTACTATTATAAACTTGTGTAGTTTAATCAAAGTAGTTAAGTTCTTACTTTTATGCAACAAACTGTTGTTTTTCTTAAAATTAAAGTTGCATGTAGCGTGTTGGGCAGCGGTGACCCTCAGTGTATACAGTGTGTTGTTATTATATGTGATTCCTGCCCCCAACACCTACTCAGCTGGTTATCAATTTATTAATGACATTCATGTGGTTGATAGGCTGTAAATCCCATAAATCAATCAATGAAATGATTGATTTGTGTATATCACTGGGAATATGAGTCGAGAGTTTGTTTAATACTTGCTTTAGGGATTAAAATATTCTTAACTAATAGTGAAAAGCTGACATGCAGCCTTAATTAATTAAATGACACTGTGTAGTCGAGAAGCTTTATGTCTCCTTAAAAAACTATCTTATGTAATATAAATCAAGTGAATTTATTTAACTTTAATATGAGAAAAATCAACATTTTGATTTGAATATTTTGCACATAAATTATTCCAAAAAATATGTCTATGTAGTGAGTGTTTTTGAAGTCGGAGTGGAACGTCTTGCCATTGCAAGACGTTTATGACGAAGACCCGAGTGGGACGTCTTGCCATGGCAAGACGTTCATGACGTTATATTTAAACCAACCTGGATATTCTGTTAATATTCCTGGAATTCCTGGGTAAGCTTTTGAATATCGTTCTAATTCTTCTGTCTGTTCTCTGTGCTTCTTATCTCTACAGTACAAGTTGGTGTTGATCTGTGTGTGTTGCCGTGGATCAACATCGAAGCTGGACACGAATTCGAACAGACTTGAGATCGTCAATGGATCAGGATCTTTGGCCAGCAGTTCGGAGCTTTTGTCTACTACACCTGGTTTTGGAAGGAGAAAATTATTACTTGAGAGGCAATTATTTTCTTGAATTTAATACATAACAGATCTAGCACTAACACAATATACATTGCTGATGCATTGGTGAAAATATTGAAATAGTCTAAAATATTTGGATATATAGAAAAGTGGTTTTTATATCTTTCTTCACATATCTCTTCTTTCTTTGGAGTCATCATACTAACATATTTTACAGCATTGCTTCACTAAACTGACAAAGTCAGTATAAGTACACATTGTATGTCTGCCGTAATCATAATAGCTTATATTTATGTAGGAGAAACAGCAAGAAACCTCGAAACACACCTCAAAGAACACATTAATGCATGTAGGAACGATAACCTGAACAACGCCTGCGTACAACACCGAAATTCCACCAATCATCTCATGAAATTCAAAGACACCCGATTAGTAATCAAAGAAACTGATTTCCGCAGACGCAAGTGCCTTGAATCAGCACTTATCGCTGTTTCTAACACAATTAAACAAAACATAGGCAGCTTCACCATCTCTGAAGTCTTAGCAAGAATCCTCCTGAAAACAGTAAACCCTGCCATCACATAGTCTCTCTTGCTAATACCACACAAGCGCATCGCATATTTGAAACACTGCTACAGGTCTTCTCTTTTCCAACCTCCAACAGAAATATTTGTCTAACCTGTTTTAATACTACCCAAGTAATTGTTTTTATCACCTTTTACTCATGTGCAAGTTGATTGTTCTACCTTATTGTATTACTACTACTACTACAACTTATATCACTACTACTTCTACCACCACTAGTATTACACCTCACTTGGAGAGTATATATATACCCTCTGTGTACATGTATTGTTTGTAACGGCTTGAAAAAGCTCCTGGAGAGCGAAACGTTGCCACAATAAAATGTCACATTAGTTGCATTTGTGTCCTTATACTTAATATATACAAGTTGCTAAGTAAGGGGCTGAGGATTTCCCATTGTCATGCCTTTTTGAGCATAGTATTTCCCTTCAAACAAAACTTACAATCAGTAACACAAAGTTTTATCAATTCAATTATTATGTTCCTGGTGTAGGGCATGGGGAAGTTTTCTAGTTCGTCTTCAAGGTAAGAAAGCAAGTCAGGAAAGAGACTCTGGTGAACAAAGCCGTGACATCAAAGCTCACTACGGTAAAGTCATGTGGGACATTTAATTTTTGGAAAATTTCAGTAAGGTCAACATCATTTAGAAAGTTTATATGCTACTGAGCCTACTGAACTTATGATAGGACGGGCTGGGTACCCTGGTTTATGAGTCTTGATTACCCCCATAAAGATATGATGGAGCTGCAGACCTAGCCGACAGATGTTTTTTTTAGGTGTAATGGAAGATATTTATTGAAATGGCTGTTGACCTGGTCGGTTGGGTTCTTAATGAGCGGGTCATACATTTCATTATCACTCAATAAATGGCTCTTTTTACCTAAAGATTCAGTTTTATCCAAAATAACAACTACCTTAGATTTATCACCACTTGAGAGGTGCAGAGTCTGATCATTAATGAACTCTTCATAAGCTTTAGTGAATCTTATTGGGCAGTTGGTGCATATATTAAATGTATCAGGGGTCAAGTCACCGTGTTTTTTTTTTCCAGCATGCAAAACGATTTTGCTAAGTTCACATAATTAGCATCATTAGTTGTGGGCACAAAGCTTAATCCAAACCCTAGCACTGCCTATTGGTCACTGCTTAATTCCTTGCTAGACAAGTTCACAACGAACTCCGAATTGGCATGTGTGGTCCAACCACTCCGTGCTTGAGAGTATTTTTGCTAAGTTCACATAATTAGCATCATTAGTTGTGGGCACAAAGCTTAATCCAAACCCTAGCACTGCCTATTGGTCACTGCTTAATTCCTTGCTAGACAAGTTCACAACGAACTCCGAATTGGCATGTGTGGTCCAACCACTCCGTGCTTGAGAGTATTTAACTTCCTAGTACGATTGCTTACGGTGTGATGACTCCTCTAAGTTCCTTATAAATATTAGCAAGTAGTCATGCCAGCCTAAGGGAATCTTATTAAAGAATACCGTCTTGGCTCTCCTCATTTCTATTAAAAGCATCTTCTTTTCAAGTCTTACTAGCTCTGTTCACTAGAGTCCTTGTCCCTGACTTACTTTCGTACCTTGAAGAGGAACTAGAAAACTTCCCCATGCCCTACACCAGGAACATTATAATTGAATAGATAAAACTTTGTGTTACTCATTACAAGTTTGTGTTTGAAGGGAAATACTATGCTCAAAAACAAGGCATGACAATGGGAAATCCCCTCAGCCCCTTACTCAGCAACTTGTATATGGAATTAAATGAGACCAGACTTCTTAAAAACATTCTCCCAGATAAAGCTAGTTGGTTCAGATACATGGATGATGTTCTTTGCCTATGGCCTAGGGATCACAACATTGATGAGTTCCTCCCTAGACTCAGTGGTCTAGTGTCTCTCTGGAGGCTGTTACTGCTGGTCACACGTAGTCCAACGTACGAACCACAGCCCGGCTGATCCGGCAGGCACCGACTTTATCTGTCCAGCTCCGTCTAGAAGGCAGCCAGGGGCCTAGTGGTAATTTCCCTTATGCATGGTGGGAGGCTGTTGAATAGTCTTGGGCCCCGGACACTTATGTTTTTCTTAGTGTACCAATGGCGCCTCTACTTTTCATTGGGGTATTTTGCACTTCTTGCCCAGTCTTTTACTTTCTTAGGAGTGATTTCTGTGTGCAGATTCGGGACCATTCCTTCTAGGATTTTCCACGTGTAGATTAGGATTTATCTCTCTCGCCTGCGTTCCAGCGAGTACAAGCCAAGTGCTTCCAAGCGTTCCCAGTAAAGGTTCAGGTGCAGTAAAGGTTCACTCTATACCTGCTTTGAACGGAGATGTTAATGTACAGCAGTATTCCAGCCTAGAGAGAAGAAGTGATTTGAAAAAGATCATCACTGGCTTGGTATCTCTTGGTCTGAACATTCTCATTATCCATCCTATCATTTTCTTTGTAGTTGTGATTGTGGAACTGTTGTGATCCTTGAAAATGAGATCCTCAGACATTACTACTCCCAGGTCCCTCACATTATTTTTCCGCTCTATTGTATGATCAGTGTTTGTAGTATACTATGTTCTAGTTATTAACTAGACAGAGTAGTTGGAATTTGTCTTCATTGAACATCATATTGTTCTCCCTTGCTCATTTGAAAACTTGGTTTATATCTTGGAGGCAATCCGTGTCCTCAATAGATGCAGATCCTAGCATCGTCTGCAAAGGATGACACGGAGCTGTGGATTACATCTCTGTCTATGTCTGATATGAAGATGAGGAACAGGATGCCTCGTAAAACAAAGCTTTTGACTATAGCAGCTTCCGATTTAACTCTGTTGTCTACTACTCTTTGTGTTTAATTGGTTATAAAGTTGAAGATCCATCTCCCCACTTTGCCATTTATTCATTTAGCACGTATTTTGTGCGCGATTACGCCATGATAGCACCTGTCAAAGGCTTTTGCAAAGTCAGTGTATATTACATCTGCATTCTGTTTGTCTTCCAGTGCATCCAAGACCATATCATAGTGACCCAGTAGTTGCGAGAGGCAGGAGCGACCTGCTCTGAACCCATGTTGCCATAGATTGTGCAGTTTTTTTGGAATCCAAGTGGTTTGCAATCGTGCTTCTTAGAACTCTTTCAAAGATTTTTATGATGTGGAACGTTAGAGTTATTGGTCTATAGTTGTTAGCTAATGCTTTGCTGCCACCTTTATGCAGTGGTACTATATCCGTTGTTTTTAGTGACTGGAATTTCACCCATGCCTAAGCTCCTTCTCCATAGTATACTTAGGGCCCGTGAAAGGGGTTTCTTGCAGTTCTTAATGAACACAGAGTTCTACGAGTCTGGGCCTGGGCCTGTGCATGGGCATGTTGTCAATGGCTTTCTCAAAGTCTATCGGAGTTAGGGTAATGTCGGAAATCTGGCAAACATTGATGGAGTTTTGAGGCTCATTCATGAAAAAATCGTTTGGATTGTCGACCTTTAGACTGATTAGTGGCTCACTAAACACAGAGTCGTATTATTATTTCAGTATCCCACTCATTTCCTTGTCATCTGTGTAAGTCCAATCTTGTCTGAGCAAAGGCCCAATACTAGATGTGGTATTTGCCTTGTTTTTGGCTATGAAAAGAGATATTTCGAATTTCTTTCAATTTCACTAATCGCTTTTAGCTTCATCTGTCTCTCTTGGGTTTTGTAAGAGTCCTTTAACTAAAGTTCGATACAAACTTTCCACTTCCCTGTTCATTGCTTCCTTCCGAATATCAGATAATCTAGCATTCTTGAGTATTTGTGATTTTTCGTCGTCTTCTGAGGAGGGAACGTCTTTCTCTCTCCAGTTTACTTCTTCTCTTCTTCTTTCTTAGGGGAATATGCTTTGAAAATAATTCAGCTGCCAGGAAGTTAATCGTTTCAAGACACTGGTTTGGATCCATGTTATTTAAGATATCTTCCGAACATGTTTCATTTAAGACATGGTTCACCTGATCCCAGTTGATGTTCTTGTTGTTGAAGTTGTATTTCATGAAGACACCTTCACAGCTACGTGTAGTTTGCTGATCAGGACTCCTGTGCATGTAAGTCTCAACTTTGATTAGATTGTTATCGGAATTAGTTGTTTTTGATATTGTTATGTCTCTTACCAGGTCTTCATTATTTGTGAAGATAAGGTCAAGTGTTTTTCCAGTCTTGTTGGCTCCACTATCTGCTGACTTAGGGTGTGTTTATCGCAGAGATTTAGTAGCTCATATGTGTGTTTCTGCTATAACATTATTTGCTACATTCCTCCATTTTGAATGTCTTAGGTTGAAATCACCAAGTATTAAGTTCACAACAGAACATGAAATAAATAACACTTTGCCGTTCCAAGATGTTTTAATCCATCGTGTTGATAGAAAATTCCAATTTACTGTCTATATGAAGTTCAGCAATGTGACGTCATACATTCATTATCATTCCAGTCATGAACCCAGGGTAAAAATTAGTGTGTCCCTCACAATGTTCTTGAGAGCCTTGCGCATCTGCAGTCCAGAGTATTTAGAGAACGTGAGGCATTAAAAAAGATCAATATAACCCTTGCTTTCTAAAACACTGGTTCTGTGAAACAAAGATTGATTAAAAACACACCCTCCAACACATTCTCCAACAATGTTGGTGGGTTTACAATGTCCCATGTACTCAGTCTCATCTCTCATATTTTGGTCAAGCAGGAAAACTTCTGGAAACCAAAAAAGCCCAATATAAATACTCAATTAGGACAGGGCAGGAGTCGAACGCTATCTTTAACCACGTTAGTTCCTGTAATCACCCATCGGGATGGGCTGCTGCCCAAATTATTGTACTCAACAGTTCTGTCATAGAAAAAAACAGAATTGAATCTTCTTTCTTGAAACATGAGAGGAATTCCGTATATAACTCAATTTATGGGTTATACAAGCTCAATAGCTATTTAGTAGAGTCTATTGTACACAATCTTAAACAACAATGCAATACAAAATCACAGGTTTGCTTATTATTCCAGGTGGTTTCTTGATGGATTGGTGTCGCTGAACGAGTATCTACACACCCAAAACATTATGCTGCGTCTGTCATGAATGGTCATATAACGCGTTTAGCTGTTACTGTACCATGCATTGATAGGTACACATGATTATGTGATAGCATAGGTAGTGGGGTTAAAGGATATTCGAAGAAGATATTTGGATCATAGAAATATTATCGGAATGGTATTGAAGATTCCTAAATAAAGCATCTTAATCGATACTGAGAAGACTGGTAAACAATATTTAGGAATAAATGAAGAGATACTTCTGAGTACCCCTCGGAACATTCGAGTTCCCCAGACTAGGGCATTTAAACACACAAAATAGCACATCCATTTCTTTTATTTTATTAATTAAAAAGATTACATAGAATAATAGCAATCCCTATGTACATTATCCACTGTCAAACGTATTTTCTCAAGTCATATGACCAATTCTAAGCGTCTAGAAAAAGCTTTAGGCTTGCTATTATATTTTCTAATTTCATATTCCCTGACTTCTCAAAACCCAGGGACCCTCTCCTACCCCATATGGTGTCGTTGGAAATGGTGGTGGTGCAGGTGGTACCAAACAGTTGGCTCAAATTCAGAGAGAAGCTACGGCAGGTGTCAAACCCGCACTACGCAACTCTGAAGAATAAAACTTCCCCTCACCCCTTCAGTTGTTACCTTGCAACATTCCATAGTTCCTGGTGATGCACTGACAATTGAAAAAGTACTTGAGCTTAAGATTTTCACCTTCCGCGGCTTGTCTTGCATACATTATTTATTTTTTATTAACACATCGGCCGATTCCCGCCAAGGCAGGGTGGCCCGAAAAAGAAAAACTTTCATCATTCACTCCATCACTGTCTTGCCAGAGGTGTGCTTTACACTACAGTTACAAAACTGCAACATTAACACCCCTCCTTCAGAGTGCATCATGTACTTCTCATCTCCAGGACTCAAGTCCGGCCTGTCGGTTTCCCTGAATTTCTTCATAAATGTTACTTTGCTCACACTCCAACAGCACGTCAAGTATTAAAAACCATTTGTCTCCATTCACTCCTATCAAATACGCTCACGAATGCTTGCTGGAAATTAAAGCCCTCTCACACAAAACCTCATTTACCCCCTCCTCTAACCTTTCCTTGGCCAACCCGTCTTCCCTCCACTACAGATTTATACACTCTCGAAATCATTCTGTTTCGTTCCATTCTCTCTATATGTCCAAACCACCTCAACAACACCTCCTCAGCCTTCTGGATAATAGTTTTGGTAATCCCGCACCTCCTCTTAATTTCCAAAATCCGAATTCTCTGCATTATATTCACACCACACATTGACCTCAGACATGACATCTCCACTGCCTCCAGCCATCTCCTCGTTGCAACATTCATCACCCATGCTTCACACCCATATAAGAGTGTTGGTATAACTATACTCTCATACATTCCCCTCTTTACTACCATGGACAAAGTTCTTTGTCTCCACAGACTCCGAAGTGCACCACTCACCCTTTTACCCTCATCAATTCTATGATTCACCTCATCCTTCATAGACCCATCTGCTGACATGTCCACTCCTAAATATCTGAATACATTCACCTCCTCCATACTCTCTCCTCCAATCTGATATCCAATCTTTCGTCACCTAATTTTTGTTATCCTCATCACCTTACTCTTTCCTATATATTTTTTTAAATATAGGAGGTACCACCTCTGGAACTGTCCTAGGGACCCTCATCCTCAGAGAAAAGAATAAACTTGCTTCAGGGAAAACTCAAAGTTCTCCCTGAAGCTGTTTGAAATTTTTCTCCTACCACCCCTTATATTATATATAAACTTTATTTAAAGACAAAATACATTGACAAAATACATTGACAAGAATACAATAGGGAGTAAAACAACATAGCTAACAACTCAGAGCTACATGTCAAATACTTTGTCCAGCTCCCGGCAGTGGGCCGCGTGCCCAGAATGCTGCAGGCATTTCCTCTGGATCGCAACACTGAGTCTCTGAAAGAGGAAGCTGGTCGCCCTGTGGTCCTTGGTTTCTATGATGAGTTTTTCACCCAGCTCTTTGAGAAACTTTAGAGCACACTTGCCCCATGTTCCAAGGGTGTCCGACCCTATTGGGATGACGTTATAGCAAGGGGAAGGCCTTCATATTTGCGAGTCTTCTGGGTCTCCCTGTGGCTGGCAGCTCCACCCCGTTCGGCTACGGAGTATGGCAAGTAGGTGTCTGCCATTGTGGCAGCACAGGTGTAATCCCAAGCAATCTGCTTACCATCCTTCCAGGGTAGCATAGTGGCTCCATCAGGACGCTTTTGACTTCCATCAGACCTCTGCACTTGGGGTTCCTGTTGAGCTGGGCAACGGGCTGTGGCGAGGCTTCTCTATATGATGTCATTGACCTCCTCATGTCTAGCATACTTCCCTTCTGATGTGTGACACACGAGACCATGAATTCCGAATTGATCAGCCGTCGCCCTGCCGCAAATACACTTATGTTCAGTGAGTATGGGGGCGGCTAGGCGAAGTGCAACACCAATCCGAATGGCCTGTGGGTCGAGTCGAGTCCCCAGAGAGGAATTGGGAACAGCTAGAAGGAAATCTCCTGAGTGTTGTGCCTTCACTGCTAGGAGACGAGCTTTGTCCTTTCCTGAAGTGTTGGTGAGCATTGTGTTGGCAATTTTTTCCATGATCGGTTTGTCCCAGTGGGACTGTTTGTGCTCTGTGGGAGGAGCTGGTCTTCTGGAGGAGTCTGCAAGGGTGTCCCACCGCACGGTTGCTTCAATGAACCTGGGGTCTTGAGCTCCCACCACACCTCTCAAGCGTTCGGGGACAATCTTCTTGACTAATCCACCCAGTCGCACTGGGAGGGTTGCCTGCTCCCATTGCCGATCCTCTTGTGACAGATTCAGTGCCTTCTTAAAGGATGATCTCAGGTGTGTGTCATACTCGTCAAGTGTTGGGTTGTCAAAAGAGGGTGCGCACCTCAAGAAGTAAGTGTGTCTTGACATAGTAAGACACCTTGTGAGGAGATATAGGGAATCATGGGCATCAAGATCGCTTATTCTCTTCTCCATTCTCTTCAGGTCATTCAATTTGTCCTTGAGGACCGTGTCGATGGCCTGGTGACCCAGCGGTGCTCCCAAGATGGATGGAGTGGTAGTAGAGACTTCCGGGAGGATTGTTTGCACAGCATTGATTATTTCCTGGTTCGTTGTGTTGATTTCACACTTGGAGGGATTGAGGATGAGTCACCCATTGTAGGTTCCCTAACAGGGACTCTTCAGTACCTTCTTAAGTGCCATCATCCAGGTACCAGATGTTGAGCTCGCTGCATAGGCTGGAAGTTAGTTCTCTTACTGCCAAGCAGAAGAGAAGTGGAGCGAGTGGATCACCCTGCTGAACACCCTCTGATGAGGGAATTTTATGTTCACCAAACAAAAGAGTTGAGGGTTTGCTGTAGCCAGCTGAAATGAAGGGAAAAAGACTGGGGAACCAATCCTGCACGGCTGGCAAGACCACATCTCTCTTCACCATATTAAAGGCATTTCTAAAGTCAAGTTTGACTACGGCCTTTTCTTCTGGTAGGTCCCTGATGTAGGCCCTTGCCGCATGAGCTGCGGCTTCACTGCCTTGAGAGACCCCAAAGCCCAGTTGGTGTGGCTGGAGTAAACTGGCAGCTTCTAGGCGAATGTTTCTTACTGCAGCTTTGGCAACGAGACGGCGAAGGGTGTTACCAACAGCAATGGGTCTGATTCCCCCATCCTTCTTCTTTAAAGCACATAATGAGGCTCCAAAAAAGAAAAATTTAATTTGTTCTGGAATTCCCTCAGCCAGGCAGTTGTTGACGAAAGTTGTTAATTCGGTGAGAAGAATTGATGCAGATGCGCCGAGTACTGGATTTACCATCTCTTTGAGGTGTTGTGGTCGAATTCCAGTGTAACCTCCTGCAGATCCTGCTGGAAATGACACTGTCGCCTTATAGATTTCTGATTCTGGCAAAATTAATTGTTCAGCGATGGGGTCTCCCTCAGGGTTGTTGTTGATGGCTATGGTGTCCCTTGTCGGATGCTTGTCTCTTAGTGCTTGAGCTGTGGTCTCATCTTTGGGAGCTACAGTGTCGTCACTTGTAATTATTCTGATTGCTCCCACTGTGTTACCTTCTTCGATTTTTTTGCTAACCTGTGCGCAAATTTTCTCGTTTTCAGTGGAATTTTTCTTTGGTCTTCCTCTGTGATTCCTGGGTGGTGGGGCAGAGGGACACAATTATCTGTTCTTGGGTAGTTGCGCACCACCTTGATGACTGAAGTGGTTAGCAGTTTGCCTCGTATTTCAGGAACTGCAAGACAAACATTGCCAAACAGGAGTAGGTTGTGCCATGCTTTAATGGTGCCTCGGCTTCTAAATTGGTGGAACCTCCATTCACCTGCTTAAGAAGGTCTGTGAATTTCCCTGCTGCATATGGGCGAGCTGCTTTAGGAATGTGGGATAGGGTACTGCTAGCAGTGGATTTGAATGCCAGAAGAAGGTTTTCTCAAGAGAGGAGGTTGCCATTGGCATTGGCATCTGCCTGTGGAGGCTGTGGGCTGCATTCTGCTGGGGGCCTATGTGATCCTGCACACCCATTGTGTGAACGAATAAGGCCATCTCTGTTGCATGCTCGAAACTCTCCACACACCTGACATGTGCCTCTTCTTTCATTGTTGGGTGCACTATTTCCCTGGCTTTGTGGCTGGCTGGCTGCATCATTTGCCATACCTCAAACTGTGTGGTAAGCCCGGGGGGCCGTAGGGAAAATGGCACATAGCATATACCGAATGTGGTTCATGATGGTGGTGGTTGAGCAGAGGGTCTCCCGTCCTTGTGGTGGGCGGTGGGGAGAGGAGTATGGGGATGTGGATTAGGCAGGCAGGCCAGATGGAGTAGGGCAGTCACTGCCTCACAAGTCACTATAACACCACTATGCTCTGTGCACAACCCCCAATATGAACGACATACCGCTATACACCACACATGCTATGCACATACCATGTGCATGCTAACACATACTATGCACTATACACTATATACACTATACATATACAAACACATATACAAACACTCAATTATCGTAACAAGAGCACACAGTGTTTGCCTGCCTGTTTGGGGAAGGAGAAGGGGGAATGCTTTACCCTCCACCTCTGCCTACTCCTCCTCCACGAGGCCTTCCCTAACCGACCTCTCCTACCCATAGGTGACCATTATGTTCCCTCACTGACTTCACATGCACAACACTTTTCGTGGTAGGAGTTCTTGATTGGACGATATTGTGCCAAAACCACAGAGCAGGATGCCCACAGCCTCTCTCTGGCAGAGGTGCCACAATTTATGTATATATATATATATATATATATATATATATATATATATATATATATATATATATATATATATATATATATATATAATATATATATATATACATAAATAATATATATATATATATATATATATATATATATATATATATATATATATATATATATATATATATATATATATATATATATATATATATATATATATATATATAAACATTGTCTCTACGTGCAGGACTCGAACCTTCAAACTCTGTATCAGAGTAACCAGTACTTTACCATGGAGCTGGACCCCAGATAAGTGTGGGCGCCTAGTCGGAACTAGACGGTTTTCCCATTTCCCGGGGCACCAAGTTCGTTTTGAAAGTTATTTCATCAAATCTTGCCACATGCAGTGGACAACGAAAGAGATTTGAAATGCTTAAGAATTCGCAAGTTTTCGAATTCCTAAGCATTTCAAATGTCTTTCAAAAGCGGGGAAGGGCAGTTAAGAAACCAATATATTCAATTAAAAATAAAAATAAAAAACGGAATAAGAAAAGCAAAAAGGGATTATGGGGCTAAAGTCGCAAGGGATTCGAAGACTAACCCAAAAGGGTTCTTTCAGGTATACAGAAGATTAGGGACAAGATAGGCCCACTTAAGAGTAACTCAGGTCAGATCACTGACAGGGATAAGGAAATATGTGAACTTTTCAATGCCTACTTCCTCGCAGTTTTTACTCAGGAAGATACTAGCGAAATTCCAGAAATAATAAATTAGGTAGAACATGACCATAATAAACTATGCACTATTAGGGTAACTAGTGACATGGTCCTCAGACAAAAAGA
Organism: Cherax destructor; assembly: GCA_009830355.1. Lineage (NCBI taxonomy): Eukaryota > Metazoa > Arthropoda > Malacostraca > Decapoda > Parastacidae > Cherax > Cherax destructor. The sequence continues at coordinate 8,200 of WNWK01014390.1, read as the reverse complement.
GAAATTATAATCTAACAAATCCCCAGGCCCTGATGAACTGTTTGCGAGGGTTTTAAAGGAATGTAAAGATTAACTTAGCATACCTTTGGCTAATCTTTTCAATATATCACTACCAACTGGCATAGTGCCAGATAAGTAGAAAATGGCAAATGTAATACCTATTTACAAGGAAGGTGACAGGTCCTTATCTTCGAACTATATACCAATAAGCCTTACCTCCATAGTTGGTAAATTCGTGGAATCAATAATTGCCGAAGCAATTCGTAGCCATCTTGAAAGGCATAAATTGATTAATGGATCTCAGCACGGTTTTAGAAAGGGGCGTTCCTGTCTTACGAATTTACTAACTTTCTTCACTAAGGTGTTTGGGGAGGTAGATCATGGTAATGAATATGATATTGTGAATATGGACTTCAGTAATGCTTTCGATAGAGTTCCACATCAGAGGCTGTTGAGAAAACTTAAGGCACACGGAATAGGAGGAGAAATTTTTTCCTGGGTAGAGGCATGGTTGACAAATAGGCAGCAGAGAGTTTGCATAAATGGGGAGAAATCAGAATAGGGGCACGTCTGAAGCGGTGTTCCATGGTTGTTCACAATTTAAATAAACGACATAGATGAGGGAACAAATAGCAAAATAAGCAAATTTGGTGATGGCACCAAAATAGGCCGTCCAATTCATTCAAATGAGGACAATAGAGCACTCTAGGAGGATTTGAATAGACTGATGCAGTGGTCGGAGAAGTGGCAGATGCAGTTTAATATAGACAAATGCAAAGTTCTAAATGTTGGACAGGAAAATAACCATGCCACATATAAACTAAATAATGTAGATCTTAATATTACGGATTGCGAGAAGGATTTAGGAGTTCTGGTTAGCAGTAATCTAAAACCAAGACAACAGTGCATAAGTGTTGATCCCATGTATCAAAAATCTTCCCTATGAGGATAGACTGAGGCCCCTGAATCTACACTCTCTAGAAAGGCGTAGAATTAGGGAGAATATGATTGAGGTGTATAAATGGAAAACAGGAATTAATAAAGGGGATGTAAATAGTGTGCTAAAAATATCTAGCATAGGCAGGACTCGCAACAAATGTTTTAAATTGAAAAAAAAATCAGATTCAGGAAGGATATAGTAAAGCACTGGTTTGGTAATAGAGTTGTGGATGAGTGGAACAAACTCCTGAGTACCGTCATAGAAGCTAAGACGTTGTGTAGCTTTAAAAATAGGTTGGATAAATTCATGAGCAGGTGTGGGTGGGTGTGAGATGGACTTGACTAGCTTGTGCTACTAGGTCAGATGCTGTGCTCCTCCCTTTAGTGCATGTTACTGACCTGACTAGGTCAACGCATTTTCTTAAGTTGGTGGGAGAATTGGACATGCCTCGCATGGGCCAGTAATCTTGCTGCAGTGTTCCTTCTTTTTATGTGGCAAGATTTGATGAAATAACTTTCAAAACGAGCTTGGTGCCCCAGGGTATGGGGAAACATCATCTAGTTTTTACTAGGTGCCCATACTTATCTGGGGTCGAGCTCCGTGGTAAAGTACTGGTTACTCTGATGCAAAGGTTTCAGGTTCGAGTCCTGCTGTGGACATGAAAGATGTGGGTATGGGCACTGCTGAACCCCAGTGTGTTCCCTCACCACCTACACATGGCGCCTCTTCCCCCTCCCCCGTTGCGTGGGGAAGGCGGCACTGACTGGTCACTCCCTCGTTAACATTAACACCACATTGTTTTTCCATAACATATGCCTCTAATTATTCTATGCATCGACATGTAATCATTTCTAAGATAACTGGAAGCATGGCGAATGGTGCTAGAGGTAGATGTTTTTATGAGAGGTTTTCGAGGTTTGTATATACGATAATCTTGGCTAGCACTCACACACAGTGTTGAGCCTACTCTCCCCCACCCTCACTGGCCATCTTTCCTACTACCACCACTCCTCAGCCTTCACAAACTGCACAACACTTATTAATATAATATATTTATTTACTACATGTACATGTACATGGTATACAGGTCTTGCTGACATCAATGACATACTACTATATAGAAAACTCCTTGTTATGCTGAGCATTTCGGGCAAATTAGGTCAGTTTTGTCCCAGGATGCGACCCACACCAGTCGACTAACACCCAGGTACTCTTTTTAAACTGATGGGTGAAAAGAGACAGGGACAGCAGGTGTCTTATGGAAATACGTCCCTAATGTTTTCAGCTGTACCGGAGGAGAATCAAACCCCGAACCTCAGTGTGTGAGCTGAATGCGCTAGCAATCGAGCTACGGTGCACTGGAATGTCTTCTTGCTGCACTGGAATCTTTCCAGAGTATTTGCACTGAGTCCTTTACAGTCTTGACCTGGTCAGTCTCTTTGATTATTAATTATCCTTGAAAATCCCACATCTTGCCAGCCACACGTCTTGCCATGCCAGCACCTGGCTGTATATATATACTATATGCAAGACAATCCACAAGGGATGGAAATCTTTAGCTCAAGTACTTTCGCACTTCTCAGTGCATCATCAGGAGCTATGCAATGTTGCAAGGGTGCAACTGAAGCAGGGACAGTTTTATCAGAGTAGCGCTGTGCGGATGTGTCACCGGCCGCAGCTTCTCTCAGAATGTGGCTAACAGTCAGTTCCAACCCACACCACCACCATCCCCCTTACTCCTCATAAGGGTAGGGGGTTTTGGAGAAATTAGAAGTTATAATAGCCAGCCCCAAGCTTTTTTCTAGCCGCTTATAATAGGTCATATGATTTGTGAAATTACTTTTCTCATTGGATATTATATACAGTAGACCGTTGTTTAACACTGTTTTGTCTTGCACGTTTTGGTTATAGCACGATTGAAGAATTGCTGCATATATTTGCTTAACACATCGTAAAATTAATTTAAAACGGTTGTGTGAGGGAAAACATTTTGAGCGCGTGGTCGCCCGGTTACACAATTGAGTCAACGGGGGGGGGAGACCTACTGCCATCCCCCACCAAACTACCATCCTGACTTGACTGACTGACTTACTGACTTGACTGACTTACTGACTTGACTGAATGACTTACTGACTTGACTGAATAACTTGCTGACTTGACTGACTGACTGACTTGACTGACTTACTGACTTGACTGACTGACTGAATGACTTGACTGACTGAATGACTTGACTGACTTACTGAATGACTTAAAGTTAGACTTTTTCACTGAAGAGGACCCTGAAACTGTCTAGAGCAGCTGATGCCTTACCGTTTGTTGTATAATGTACTGCAGGGTAAAATAGAACAGAAATCCATTACAGAATTTATGCACACTCCAGTACAACCATCGACTTCAGTACCAGAACCTCTACCATCCATCTCAGCCCAGTAGGGCCACAGCATAACTCTCCACTCTCTTCACAATCATCCACAAACACCAGCACCCACAATTTAAGGTAAGAATTACTATTATTTCTGTTGCATTTGTAATTTTATGCAGTAAAAACAACATAATACATCACGACAATGAACTACAATTACATATTTATTTTATTTTTGTAAGATCTGGAGATCTAAAAAAAAGTTGTTTGGCTTTTTGGGGGCTCAAAAGGAACGCAACCCTATTTTTTCTATAAGTTCTTCAGTTTGTCTTAATTATTAATAGAAAGGAATAGAATGTGCTCTTTGTCCATTTAAATGTCCTCCTCTGGGATACTCGAATGTTCCCAGGGGTACTCAGAAGTGTCTCTGAATATTGTCTACTATTCTTCTCAGTGTCGTTTAATATGCCTTACTTGGAAATCTTTTATACCATTACGATAATATTTCTATGATCCAAATTTCTACTAATATCCTTTAACCACACTACCTATGTTACCCCAAAATCTTGTGTACCTGTTAATATATATGTATATATATATATATATATATATATATATATATATATATATATATATATATATATATATATATATTTTTTTTTTTTTATTAACACATCGGCCGATTCCCACCAAGGCAGGGTGGCCCGAAAAAGAAAAACTTTCATCATCATTCACTCCATCACTGTCTTGCCAGAGGGGTGCTTTACACTACAGTTATAAAACTGCAACATTAACACCCCTCCTTCAGAGTGCCGGCACTGTACTTCCCATCTCCAGAACTCAAGTCCGGCCTGCCGGTTTCCCTGAATCCCTTCATAAATGTTACTTTGCTCACACTCCAACAGCACGTCAAGTATATTACAACACTGCGCTAGCCAGGGTTCGAACCCATGTTGTACTGGCTCATCATTATTAGCGAGAACCACATGATGCCTTAAACCACAGCACTACCCAATTCTACAAGACCCAAGCACAAAGTGACGCTAGGTGTTACTCTTGGTCCGAGGACATACGGTAGTGTGGGAGCTTTCAAGCTAATTTCATTCTCCTCCCTGTTTGGTGTGCTAGTCTACGAGCAGCATATTGTAACCACGAATGAGTGGTATTGATCAATAACAACACTGCGCTAGCCAGTACAACATGGGTTCGAACACTTGCTAGCGCAGTGTTGTTATTGATCAATACCACTTATTCGTTGTTACAATAATATATATATGCTGCTCGTAGACTAGCACACCAAACAGGGATGAGAATGAAATTAGCTTGAAAGCTCCCACACTACGTATATATATATATATATATATATATATATATATATATATATATATATATATATATATATATATATATATATATATATATATATAACTGTTATTTAATGACTTTTCACCTGCTGTGGAAGTTTTGCGTGACCATTGTACAAGAAATGTCAATTATAAGAAAGCTTTCTCAGTATATCAGCCAGTTACCATCTGTTGGTTTTTGTTACAAATTTCCTATATTTGATTGTATTGTACTGAAACTGTTGTACGTCATCTCAAGATCCAATTAAAATAATTGAATTATAGCGCCTATTTCTGTTGAGAGAGTTAGGCTGCCTCTTCTGTGCCAGTTGAGGGTTTATATATGAACGTACCAGACCACTTGCGTGGAAATTAGGTTCCAGGAGCTGGGGTTATGAGGAAGAGGGATATTTCTCTCTGATTGCGACCATAACATGTCTTGTTATGACTCTCTTATGATCATTATTATTTATGCTCTTAAACACATTCTACATTATTATTTGTTGTAGTAAATTAAAAATATAATAAAGTAATAGATACAAGTGCCCTAATCAATTTCACATCGTGGATCTAATTTGCAAAGTTTGTTTCGTGTGCGTTAAGAGGGAAAAGCTGAAAGTATTTATAACAGAAGATGATATGGAAATGATCAGTTAAAGTAGCATCGCAGAATGGACAAATGTTATTAGTTTAAGAAATCAGTAGTTTATTTTAACATTGTATTTCCATTCTAATAATTGAAATAATGTTAAAATTAGAAAGATTTTCTGAATCTAATTGACCCTAAAACCGTATATTACACAGCACTCATCCAGACTACATCACTGACTCAGACTACATCACTGACCCAGACTACATCACTGACTCAGACTACATCACTGACTCAGACTACATCACTGACCCAGACTACATCACTGACCCAGACTACATCACTGACCCAGACTTCATCACTGACTCAGACTACATCACTGACTCAGACTTCATCACTGACTCAGACTACATCACTGGTCCAGACTACATCACTGGCCCAGACTACATCACTGACCCAGACTACATCACTGACTAAGACTACATCACTGAACCAGACTACATCACTGACCCAGACTACATCACTGACCCAGACTTCATCACTGACTCAGACTACATCACTGGTCCAGACTACATCACTGACCCAGACTACATCACTGACCCAGACTACATCACTGACCCAGACTACATCACTGACACAGACTACATCACTGACCCAGACTACATCACTGACCCAGACTACATCACTGACTCAGACTACATCTCTGATCCAGACTACATCACTGATCCAGATTACATCACTGACCCAGACTACATCACTGATCCAGACTACATCACTAATCCAGACTACATCACTGACCAGACTACATCACTGATCCAGACTACATCACGGGATCCAGACTCATCATACACTATCTGACCAGACTACATCACTGACTCAGACTACATCACTGAATCAGACTACATCACTGACTCAGACTACATCACTGACCAAGACTACATCACTGACTCAGACTACATCACTGAATCAGACTAACTCACTGACCCAGACTACATCACTGACTCCAGACTACATCACTATCCAGACTACATCACTGACCCAGACTACATCACTGATCCAGACTACATCACTGATCCAGACTATATCACTTACTCAGACTACATCACTGATCCAGACTACATCACTGACCCAGACTACATCACTGACCAGGAGTACATCACTGACCCAGACTACATCACTGATCCAGACTACATCACTGACCCAGACTACATCTCTGATCCAGACTACATCACTGATCCAGATTACATCACTGACCCAGACTACATCACTGATCCAGACTACATCACTAATCCAGACTACATCACTGACTCAGACTACATCACTGACCCAGACTACATCACTGATCCAGACTACATCACTGATCCAGACTATATCACTTACTCAGACTACATCACTGATCCAGACTACATCACTGACTCAGACTACATTACTGACTCAGACTACATCACTGACCCAGACTACATCACTGACCAAGACTACATCACTGACTCAGACTACATCACTGACTCAGACTACATCACTGATCCAGACTACATCACTAATCCAGACTACATCACTGACTCAGACTACATCACTGACCCAGACTACATCACTGATCCAGACTACATCACTGATCCAGACTATATCACTTACTCAGACTACATCACTGATCCAGACTACATCACTGACTCAGACTACATCACTGACCAGACTACATCACTGATCCAGACTACATCACTGATCCAGACTACATCACTGACTCAGACTACATCACTGACCCAGACTACATCCCTGACTCAGACTACATCACTGACCCAGACTACATCACTGACCCAGACTACATCACTTATCCAGACTACATCACTGGCCCAGACTACATCACTGACCAGACTACATCACTGACCCAGACTACATCACTGACCAGACTACATCACTGACCAGCTACATCACTGACCAGACTACATCACCTCAGCTACATCACTGACCAGACTACATCACTGACCAGACTACATCACTGACCAGACTACATCACTGACCCAGACTACATCACTGACCAGACTACATCACTACCAGACTACATCACTGACCAGACTACATCACGACCCAGACTACATCACTGACCCAACACATCACTGATCCAGACTACATCACTACCAGACTACATCACTGCCCAGACTCATCACTGCAGCTCATCACTGACCAGGCTACATCACTACCCAGAGCTACATCACTACCGGCTCATCACTGACCAGCTACATCACTACCACCAGGACTACATCACTACCAGACATCACTATCACTCTCACCCAGCTACATCACTGACCCAGACTACATCACTGACCAGACTCATCCATGCTATCACTCAGAGCTACATCACTTACCAGCTACATCACTGACCAGATCATCTTACCAGACTCATCACTATCCAGACTCATCACTGACCCAGACTACATCACTGCAGACATCTGACCGACTCATCCGCAGACTCATCACTGACCCAGGCTACATCATCTACCAGACTACATCACTATCCAGGACTCATCACTACCCAGGCTACATCACTACCCAGGCTACATCACTACCCAGGCTAATCACTACCAGGCTACATCACTACCCAGACTAATCACTCCCAGACTACATCACTACCCAGCTCATCACTGCATCTCTCATCCTGCAGGCTACATCACTACCCAGGCTCATCACTGACCAGGCTACATCTACCCGCTACATTCATCTGCCAGCTCATCACTGACCAGACTACATCCTTCCAGACTACATCCTTGCCAGGCTACATCACTACCCAGGCTCATCCTACCAGACTCATCACTACCCATCCTCACACATCACCCAGGCTCATCACTGCCCAGGCTGCATCACTGCCAGCTCATCCTGCCCGCTACATCCTGCCAGGCTAATCACTGACCAGACTCATCACTACCAGGCTCATCACTGCGCATGAGCTACATCCTGCAGTCATCATGCCCAGC
>WNWK01014389.1:0-51457 GCA_009830355.1 Cherax destructor | reverse complement strand
TCCAGACACCACCCGGGGGATGGCTAATCCCATGTCCCCCCCAGTACCCCAAACAGGGATGGTTAAACCAGTGTCCGCAGTCCCCAACGAGGGATTTTAATCCCATGTCCTCGCAGTACACCAGCGGGGATGGAAATTCCATGTCCTCGCAGTACACCAGCGAGGGATGGCTAATACTACTGTCCTCGCAGTACACCAGCGAGGGATGACTAATACCAGTGTCCTCGCAGTACACCAGCGAGGGATGGCTAATACCAGTGTCCTCGCAGTACACCAGCAAGGGATGGCTAATAACAGTGTCCTCGCAGTACACCAGCGAGGGATGGCTAATACCAGTGTCCTCGCAGTACACCAGCAAGAGATGGCTAATAACAGTGTCCTCGCAGTACACCAGCGAGGGATGGCTAATACCAGTGTCCTCGCAGTACACCAGCGAGGGATGGCTAATACCAGTGTCCTCGCAGTACACCAGCGAGGGATGGCTAATACCACTGTCCTCGCAGTACACCAGCGAGGGATGGCTAATACCACTGTCCTCGCAGTACACCAGCGAGGGATGACTAATACCAGTGTCCTCGCAGTACACCAGCAAGAGATGGCTAATAACAGTGTCCTCGCAGTACACCAGCGAGGGATTTCTAATACCAGTGTCCTCGCAGTACACCAGCGAGGGATGGCTAATACTACTGTCCTCGCAGTACACCAGCGAGGGATGGCTAATACCAGTGTCCTCGCAGTACACCAGCGAGGGATGGCTAATACCACTGTCCTCGCAGTACACCAGCGAGGGATGGCTAATACCAGTGTCCTCGCAGTACACCAGCGAGGGATGGCTAATACCAGTGTCCTCGCAGTACACCAGCGAGGGAGGGCTAATACCACTGTCCTCGCAGTACACCAGCGAGGGATGGCTAATACCAGTGACCTCGCAGTACACCAGCGAGGGATGGCTAATACCAGTGTCCTCGCAGTACACCAGCGAGGGATGGATAATACCACTGTTCTCGCAGTACACCAGCGAGGGAGGGCTAATACCACTGTCCTCGCAGTACACCAGCGAGGGATGGCTAATACCACTGTCCTCCCAGTACACCAGCGAGGGATGGATAATACCACTGTCCTCGCAGTACACCAGCGAGGGATGGATAATACCACTGTTCTCGCAGTACACCAGCGAGGGATGAAGAATACCTCTGTTCTTGGGATACCTCAAGTGAGGGCTAGACAGTAGAACTACTGTCCTCACATTACCGGAGAAAGTGACGGACAATTCAACCACCATCCAAGCCGTATTCCTAGTAAGGAATACAACAACACAGCCACCGTTCTGGGAGTACTTCTAGCGAGGGGCGGACAGTACAGCTACTTCCCATGTAGTACCCACAGATCTAGGAGAATTTTGAGGGATATTTGTATACTTTACGAGGGATACAAATTTAATCGCTGCCGTGAGCGACTATGTGTCGTTCCTGAGAGAGAGCAGAGGTTTTTTTCCCCGAGGTAAATCAACTTAAGGATAATTCGATATGTGGAACGCGATTAGGTTGGGTTCTGTGACTCCAAGTATCCGACAGTTTCGTCTCTTATCTACCACAACACTATTTCCTTTATACGCTGCTTATATCAGTGTTGAAAATTTGCTTTATTTACTCTTTTGGTTTGCCTGAAGTATCACCTTGAGTAAAGCTGTCTTTAGTAAACAATATACCTGGAGTAAACAATATACCTGGAGTAAACAATATACCTGGAGTAAACAAGCCTGGAGTAAACAATATACCTGGAGTAAACAATATACCTGGAGTAAACAAGATACCTGGAGTAAACAAGATACCTGGAGTAAACAAGATGCGTAGAGTAAAAAATAATTATCTCGATTTCTAAAATCTTTAAAAAAAATGATCATTGACTGTCCTAGGTAACATTTTATTCCTAGTCAATTATTCGATATGTCTACTCACCCTTCCACCTATTCTATAATCTATCTACTTTTTTGGACCAATTATTAATAACCAATCTACTCATCCTGTCACCCATTCTATATCTACTCCTTATCTACTTAACTTTATCCAAACACTCATTTTATGACCTACTTATTTTGTATTTCTGTTATTTTAGCTTATTTTTGGTATACGAGCTTATTTTCTCGCCTCTTAATCCTTTCTTTATCCATTCTCTCTTTCGGCCTTATTATGTCCCATAATTCTCAGCGTTCTTTTTTGAAACATTCTTAGTTAAGGATTTTTAGACTATATTTCTTTATAAGTTTTTTTCTTTGCTTCTGTTTTGATTTATAATCTATCTCTCTCTCTCTCTCTCTCTCTCTCTCTCTCTCTCTCTCTCTTATTCTTAATTTCCCTTTCATTACTTAGCCATCCTTTCGCTGTGTGCTCTCCCTCCCTTTCCCGTTCTTCCTTCTTCCTTTCATCTCTTTCTCTGAGCTTGCATTTCCCTTTTTTCCTCTATTCATCTCCCTTTGGCTTTCATCTCTTACATGCAGTACTGTCTGCTTTACTCTCCTTTTCCTCTCTACACCTTTAAGCTTTCCCTCCCTTCCTTTCTACATCTGCCTGTACTCTTTTCCCGTACGGTTCTTCATTCTTTTCAGCTATGCAGTTTCCCGTTATAGTTCTTCATTTCTCTTCTTTCCTTGGGTCCTCTACTCTTCCAGTCCTATCTCTGTTATCAGTCAATATCTCCTCATTTCCAGCGTTTCTTTGTGAGTCTTACTAAGTCCTCGCATCTACTATTCTCAGCTCTGTATGATTTTCTCACATATTAAATAAAATATAAATTATTTCCCAGTGGTAATCCCGTGTGTTCACAAACAATGGTATTAAAATGTGAAAAAAAGAGCTTCTTGTGTATGTAATATTGTAACTAGAGTTAATCCTTTCCACCCTGCAATTTAATTATACAGAAAACTCGGTCAATGTCAACATGACTCAAAGAAGTATAACAGATCAGAAGGGAATTATGAAAGATTACATAGCTCTGGGTCATTCCCTGGTGCTGTGCATAGACTTTCAAAGACATAAACGGAGTTTTCCTTGATCTTATCCTCAATTCCACGAGCACTTTTAAGATACGATTAAAATTCAATTAATTTTATCAGCATACAAGTTTCTGTCAGCCTAATCATATGGTTAGTTCTGGTGGTCTTTATTTCTCAACTTTTCACTTAATTACAATCACTTATTTACAATCCCTTAATTACAATCCTTTCGATGCAGGGAAGATGGAAGTACGATCAATATTATATTGGAGAGGGGCCCCTCAAGGTCTACAAAAGCAATAGCAAAATTGTCGACGTTCAAAGATGACAAGAATTTGGATGAGATAACAGAGATAAGGTCATTAATATGGAGAAGGAAGAAGATAGTGCTAAAAACACAGTCTTTAGGTAAGCCTTCCAACCTGACCATAGTCAGGAAAAAAGTGATCAAATACCCGAACACGAAATGACTACGATATGAAATCTCGAAGCAAAAAGTGGCAGGCATATTACCACGAAGACCGTAGAGTGGGCTTAGGCCAAGATGATGTAATGTCAGCGTTTGAAACTGCAGTAAACAAATGACTAGTCAAGGTACTGTAAACACACGCATGCAAGCGAAATAAGAGGTTTATTATTGAATGACTTACGAAATTCAAATTAACGAGAGGAGAGAGAATTTCGGATGTCCAAGTACTATACCAGCAACTTATAAACTGTAGTAGTAAGAGCGATTGGTCTGTAATGAGAGATGTCATGGCCAGAAGTACCTGGCCTACAAAAAGACAGAACAGTAGTTTTTCCCCTTCAAGAAGGTAGAACCCCTTGAAAGTAAACAGGACTGAAAACACACGAAAATACTACGAGCGCCGTAGGGTGTTCACAGTGATTCCCAGAGTGGGCGGTACCGCCCCCCTGGGGGCGTTGGAGATATCGAAGGGGCGTTGAAGAAAAAGGGGGCTGTAAGGGTGGCATCAGAACCAAGGGAGCGTTTGTTTTACAAAATCTAGGACAAAATCTGTCACGAACACAGAATACAAATGCCTTATAAAGAATAAAATTAACAGAATTATACGAGCTAGCATAGTTTCATTATATTTTTGTGGACCGACGTTGGGGTTGTCTGAACGTTTGTTCAGATGCGCTACACGCCAGCCAGATCAGACAACATAGCCCGTCTTGATCCCTTCCAGTTTCTGAGCTTCTCTGAAGTGGAAAAGGAAAAGAGCATACCAGACGATGACCTTCAAATGTATTGTGACCACCTGAATGACTGATCGCCCAGACTGGGTGATCAGTCCATTCCTACATATCAGCAATGAGGAGACAGGACTGGTGGAGGAGGATCTGATTTCACTCCAAAATCACTGAGTTGAGGCCGAAGTTCAGAAAGTCATATCACGACTTTTCGTTATAAAAAACTTTTCTTACCGCTAACCTACACTGCGGAATAAAGTCAAGATATACTTTATTGCTTTCCCTACATCATGTTTAGTAAAGCGAGGCTTCAGTACAGTCGCCAAGCTTCTTTCCAAGGGAAGAAACAGACTGAAAATTACTTAACTCGGGGATCTAAGACTTTTTAGTGTCTTCACGCCTGGTGTTGAGAAGGCGGTGTCCCTGCAATAAGCACATAAATCTCATTAAAATTGTGAAGACAATGTTGTTACAGATGAGATGTAAATTTTCCTTTTCGTATCGTTGAATAAATTGGTTTACTAATGTTAATTTGAAATAAATACGCTTGTTTATAGTGTAAGATTAGCTGTTGTTTTGAATTTGCAGTAAACCTAATAACAAGAAAGAGGTGTACTCACCTAGTTGTGGTTGCAGGGGTCGATTCACAGCTCCTGGCCCCGCCTCTTCACTGGCCGCTACTCGGTCACTCTACCCGCTCCATGAGCTTTATCATACCTCTCCTTAAAGCTATGTATGGATCCTGCCTCCACTACATCACTTCCCAGACTATTCCACTTCTTGACAACTCTGTGACTGAAGAAATACTTCCTAACATTTCCGTGGTTCATCCGAGTCTTCAACTTCCAACTGTGACCCCTTGTTGCTGTGTCCCATCTCTGGAACATTCAGTCTCTGTCCACCTCGTCGATTCCTCTCAGTATTTTATAAGTCGTTATCATATTCCCTCTATCTCTCCTGTCCTCCAGTGTCGTCAGGTCGATTTCCTGTAACCTCTCCTCGTAGGACATACCCCTTAGCTCCGGGACTAGTCTTGTTGCAAACCTTTGCACTTTCTCTAGCTACCTTACATGCTTAGCTAGGTGAGGGTTCCAAACTGGCGCTGCATACTCCAGTATGGGCCTAACGTACACAGTGTACAGGGTCCTGAATGACTCCTTATTAAGATGTCGGAATGCTGTTCTTAGGTTTGCCAGGCGTCCGTATGCTGCAGCAGTTATTTGTGTGATGTGCGCCTCAGGAGATGTGCCTGGTGTTATACTCACCCCAAGATCCTTTTCCTTGAGTTAGGTTTGTAGGCTCTGGCCCCTCTAGAATGTACTCCGTCTGTGGTCCTCTTTGCCCTTTCCCAATCTTCATGACTTTGCACTTTGTGGGGTTGAATTCCAGGAGCCAGTTGCTGGACCAGTCCTGCTGCCTGTTTGTGTGTGTGAGGGAAGAGAGGGCGCTAGGGAAGTGGACTTGGAGCCAAGGGGTCGGCAGCCTGAAAAAGTTTGGAAACCACATGTGTACATATTCAGGTACATAGACACAGATATTATCAAGCCCATACCAGGTATTACAGATCGAAGACGAGAGTGATTTGAATAACAGTGTTTTCTATACAGGGAAGAATACAAAAGATAACTGAAACGTGTAGAACTCCCAGTATTTTGTAGATAGATTAGGAAAAAAGTGAGAAAACCTAACTTGTCCTCACCAGAAACTGTGATACTCTTTCCATAGGAAATGATGAGAATTAAAATCACCTAATAAAAGGAATGGCGGAGTTAGGAAGAAATAAGAAAATGGAGGTTAAGGATAGATAATGAGCGTCAAGGAAAAAGATATAAAGCAGACCGTGTACTGCTTACCCAAAGAGGGGCTTGGACTTCCAGCAAGTGTGCGTGAGCGTGTTAGATAAGAGTGAATGGAGAAGAATGATTTTTGGGACCTGACGAGCTGTTGGAGTGTAAGCAGGGTAATATTGTGTGAAGGGATTCAGGGAAACCAGTTAGCCGGACTTGAGTCCTGGAAATGGGAAGTAAAATGCCAACACTTTAAAGGAGGGGGATATTGGCAGTTTGGAGGGACATCTAAACTGTTGTATCTGAGCGCCTCTGCAAAGGCAGTGATTATATATATATATATATATATATATATATATATATATATATATATATATATATATATATATATATATATATATACACACACAAGTATTGTTGAACATATGTACATGCAGCCTGAAAGACATTTGTGTTCTGGTAGGCTGTAAGCCCATTTAACCAAAATTATTACATATATAAATAAATCTTAAATTATCTCGCATGCAATTACATTTTAAATATATGATAATGGACCAAAAAAAATGTTTGGTATGCTACTGTAATGAATGTAATATGACCAGCATGCTGATTCCAGATTTGAAGTCGAATTTGAGCGAGCACATCAGGAATTTTAGTTATTGGAAAGCATATGACTTCGTGAGTTTTTTATTTATAAATCATATTCCATCTAAATTTACAGCACATGTAATGTAACAAGTCATAAAACAAATTATTCGCTATTATAAAATAACTGTTAAAGAAGCTTTCAAGGATATTAAATAACATTTTCACTGGAAGAAGAAAATATTAAAAACTTTTAAGCACTTGACTTAACGCTTATGACCAACAGTGTTGTTTCTCTTAAGAGACCAAGAGCAGTTTCCCATCATGTTGTGACTGAAACACCCTTATGTCTTACTTCCATTGCACTGATATCCCGAAGAAATCTTTTACCGTGTTCATCACTAACAACCCCAAGACTGGATGGAAGGCAGTCCAGGTGGGAATGAAGTGACGTGTCAAGCCAGTGCTCTATATGCTTCTATCATGTTTTGTACTAATTCGACATAATTATCTGCTCTGTGCCTTCCCAGGAAGTTCTGGACAACCTGTCTGAGAGTTTCCCAAGTAGCCAGCTCCAGGTGGGTCAGTTTTGATAGGAAGACTGGGTCGAATAATTGCTCACGAATTTCTTGCCCAACAAATACTCCTGCCTTAAGTTTTGTGTCTGTATGACAAGAGTCATACAGCGCTGTTGGGCAGAAAATAGTGCTGGGGCTATAAACAACTAGGTGGAGAGGGGATCAGAGGTGAGGGAAGAAAAGGGCTGGAAGGGACGCTAAGGGCTGTGTCAAAGTTCGTATAGTAAAGCAGTTGCTGACAAAGTCAAAAATTGATTGTAAGGAAAAGGCAGGACCGTCTGCAAGAAGGGAAGATAAGGTAGGAGGCGTTGGAGGTAAATCCTGTGAGCTCGCTGGTAAACCAGGCAATCTACAAGAAAGTGAAGAACCGAAATAGGGTCCCGACAAACCTCACAAAGAGGAATAGAATGTAGGTCCATGAGATACCCATGGGTAAGGCGAGTATGGCCAATGCGGAGACGGGGAAGAGCACAGTCTCCCGAGTATGGCAACGGTGGTAAGATGGCCACAAACCTACAAGCGGTTTAACAGAGTGCAATTTATTATGGTGCATTTCCGACCACCGTTGTTGCCAACGGCCGCAGAGACGGGCAGAGATGACTGGAAAATAATCTCTGAACGGAATACCACTATAGGAAACTGGAAGCTCATGTACTGCTGACTGCGCAGCAGCATCCGCCTGTTCATTGCCCTGCACATCAACGTGTCCAGGGACCCAACAGAAAACGACGTCTTTGTCTTTGTTTTTGCTAGCCACACGGCGCAACCATAGATGAATACTGAGGACTAATGGATGAGGGGAATCAAATTGTTTAATGGCTTGTAAGGCACTGAGGGAGTCTGAAATGATCACAAACGTCGAAGGAGACATATATGTAATACGGAGAAGCGCTATGAAGATGGCATACAACTTAGCAGTAAAAATACAAGCCGAGTCTAACAAATGTCCTCGGACATCATCGTCAGGGAACACCGCCGCGAACCCAACACCATCAGGAGATTTAGAACCATCTGTATAAACAGCAACGGCATGATCATGCAATCAGAAGTGATCAAGAAAAAGAGAGAGAGAAGTAGTCGTAGGTAGGAGAGCTTTGGCGCAGGGCAGTAAGAGAGGACAGACACGAACTGTAGGAACCTCCCAAGGAGGAAGGAAAAAGGCAGACGCTAAATGAACGTACAAAGGAAGTAAGTGGAGAGAAGACCGGAGACCAACCTATACGTAGACAGAACATGAAGGTCATGAGAGCGGACAAAGTAACGAAGCCAATGAGCCTATGCTAACCTTCCTATGGTGTATAAATATACATAGTTGAACGAATCTTATTGTAGCCAGCTGGACCAGTGGCTAACACGTCGGTCTGGAGTTTTATGACTCTCTGACCACGGGTTCTATCCCCACCCGTGGTATGGTTTGTTTACAATCGTTTCTTTACGATTTCCCGAGTCATTGAAAGCAAAATCTGTCTCCACTGTTCAGATATCCTCGTCTGTTCAAGTTAATTTGAAACAGAGATTTCATATAAGAGAGCAAAATAAATCGAATAAAAATAAACACCAATGTACACAATGAATAGAAACCTTTAGTAAATATATCTGTACACCGGGACAGCCAGAGTACAACTGATGCTTTGTGATTCTCTCAGACAAGCAGACGTGATGTCCAGGATTCATGTTTATCCAGCTTCAAGACTTTCCTCAGGAGATGTATTCAGGTTTATTCTGGTAACGCAGAACCACATGCGTTGCTAATATCTTATGTGATGTAAGTCCCTCGTCTTTAACTAACCAATTAGCACTGGGAAATTTCACCCTGTGTTAATCCCCAGCCTCTCAGTGACGACTTTCTTAAATACATATTTCTCTTAACCCTGCCCATCTATCTCTTCTCACTCTCATTCGTTCTTCCCTATAATTCCTTCTTCTCTCTCACCTCTCATTCTCAAATCCTTCACTTTCACATTCATTCTCCTATTCTCTTAATTACTCACCTCAGTCGACGCCTTTCCTGCCTTGGAAATTCGTAGGGAACATGTCAAAAAAATAAATATGTTAAGACATAAGAGCCGCTCACACACACGAGGTGTCCCTGGGTTCTTGGCTTCACATCTTATTTTATTACATGTTTGAAGCTGCGTACGATTCATGCTTGTTCTGCCCCGTTATCTGTGTGTGTATTACTCAGTGTTTATAATTGTAGATGCAGGGATATGCTCGTTGTATATGGGAAAGATAAATATCAGAAAACTTGGAGGCTATCTGCTGAGAAGGACTATCTGCCTCCAAGATTAAGGACTATCGTGTACTATCTACGTGTGTGAATCAAAGACAAAAAGCAGGTGCTCTTCCCACCCTCCAGCTACTGCTGGTATACAAATAGAGGAAAAATATTATATGCCATGTTGGAAAAATAGTATGGAATTAGAAGACAGAGTTGAAACTGGAAGGTAGACTTAGGCTTCAACTATCTTTCCCAAACTGGAACTGTTTCTTTCTTCAACTACTAGTGTCTGACCAATACCACTGACACAGGTGGGTTTATCAGTGGTTTTACTTCTGGTTACTAACAGTTCTTCTGCAACTATCATAACCTTTTACATCTACCACTACGAATATTGACTCTTGCCTCGCTGTCAACTGATCGTACTGATAGTCACTGAACAGATATCAGGAATCTGTTGGCTCCAGATTGCCCCATCTATTGAATGTGTGAGTATATTACAGTTCGGAATATGCGAGTGGTTGAGTCAGGTAGCGAGTGTTTTTAGCAACATCTCGTTCCAGTCCTCCCTCACAATACCCCCTACTCTTCCCTGGTCAATATGACTTATCTCGTTTTCTGAAAAATAAGATAATCTGGGCAGACTCTGTCACTTGATTGTTAGATTTATACTGAGCATGTGAAGGCCCAGGCAGCTCCTCCCACTAACGCACGATGTATCTAATCTAATCGTATACTTGCAGTGTTGTCCAGGTAGTTCATGAATGTCTGTAGTGTCTTTGTACTAACAACATTAATCGGAAATTTATTCCATTATTTTTGCTAAAAAAAACGTTCATGGTGAATCTTCTGCCTCGCATTTTCAGTCAATTGTCTCAAGTTAGGGGTTCATTCAACACGTCAAATAGCTCTTGATGTATGGCCAAGCATTTATTATCTTAAAGGTTTGAATGGGATCTCCTCGTAGTCTCCATTTCTTAAAAAAAAAAAAAAAAAAAAGTTTGAGAGCATCGAGTCTTTCTTCATAATTTTTGTTTCTGAGAAATAATATGAGTTTGGTAACTCATATCTCTGCGCTCTCTAATATATATTTCCTCTTTTATGTATTTTGGAGTCGGTATATTCAGGATGCGGTCTGACATATACATTGCAGTCAGTATAGTGAACGGTGTTTTTTTTTTTGTTAGAGATTTCTTGCTAGGAAACTTAGCATTCAGTTATACTGCTCGCTTGGTACTTTGAGGCTGTTGCTCATAATTAGTTCAAAGTCCTTTTCTTCATTTGATCTTCGAAGTTTGTTGCCAGTCATTTTGTATTCATGTGAAACTTTCACCAAAAATTAATTACTTTGCACTAGTCTACATTGAAACTAATGTTGCATGTCTACCATCACAGCTCCATGTCCAGATCACTATTTTCAATTTCCACTTATCAAATCAGGTGTCATCAGCAATTTTTCTATCTACTTTGTTTGCACTACCTTGACATCATTTATGAACACCAAAGTAGACTTGACCAAGAACCAAACCCTGGGAAATTGCATTCTTTTAGGGAAGCCTTTTCGTTGAGAACACCATTATTTTCTATCTGTGAGCTTCCAAGGAGCCTTGTTTTGCATTACTAAAAGGAGTTACTCGTATATTGAAGGAATGGATAGTTCCGGTAATCCTTGATTACTAAAACCATAGGGGTCCTATAACGCCATCAAGTACATAAGTACATCAAGAGCTCCTTGATGTACCTTAATACTGAGAGCTACTCTTGATTTAGTTCTTTAACGAGCAAGAAACAATAGTGTTACTTTTTTATTAGGTCTTATTGAAGGCTTTCAAGGTCTCAGGAAATTTTTAACGGTCTCTTTACAATAGGAAAATTCCTCGACATCCAACATTAACCAGTCAAATAGCCTTAGTTCCTTCCCAGTCGGAAGAAGGAATTAAGACGCGAAGACGTGTCAAGTACATATTTCTTCTATCCCCTTCAATCTATCTATTCTCCCTCTCCGCATCTACACTCGCATCCATCTATTCTCTCTCTCTCTCTCTCTCTTCCACACACACAATATATATATATATATACATATATATATATATATATATATATATATATATATACCTACCTCTCACCCTTTCCTCCCACCTCTTTATCCCTATTCCCACCTCCCTCTCCCTTTTACCTCCTTCACTCCCACCTTCCTCCTCCTCTCTGTTAATTACTCTCCTCAGTCAACACTCGCCCAGTTTTGGAAATTCGCAGAGGTCATGTGAAAAATTAAATATATGAAGTGACGTGAGACACACTGTCGCATGAGAATTCCTTACGTTCTGGGCTTCCAAGTGTGTGATATTACATGCTTGCTCTTACATGAGCAGGGATCCGCTGGTTTGTAGATATATAAGCAAATCTTACAGTGTGTGTGTGTATGTGTGTGTGTGTGTTCTTACCTATTTGTGGTTGCAGGGGTCGAATCATAGCTCCTGGCCCCTCCTCTTCACTGATCGCTACTAGGTCGTCTCTCTCTCTCCCTGCTCCATGAGCTTTATCAAACCTGGTCTTAAAACTAAGTATGGTTCCACCATCCACTACATCACATGCCAGACTATTCCACTTCCTGACAACTCTGTGACTAAAGAAATACTTTCTAATACCTTTCAGGTGAGGGTTTCAAACTGGTGCTGCATACTCCAGTATGGGCTAGACGTTCACGGTGTACAGAGTCTTAAACGATTCCTTACTGAAGTATCGGAACGCTATTATCAGGTTTGCCAGGCGCCCATGTGCTGCAGCAGTTATCTGGTTGATGTGCTCCTCAGGAAATGTGCTCGGTATTATACTCACCCCAAAATCCTTTTCCTTGAGTGAGGTTTGCAGTCTTTGGCCACCTAGCCTATACTCTGTCTGCGGTCTTCTTTGCCCTTCTTCGATCTTCATGACTTTACATTTGGCGGAGTTAAATTCGAGGTGCCAGTTGCTGGATTCCCCCTTCCAGTGTGGTAACTCCATTTAGCTGCAGAAGTTTCCATCTTCGGTTGATATCCACTTCCACTGTGGATACCTTTCTCTGTTGTGAATACGCCATTTTCCTGCGGACACCCTGCTGCTGCTGCTGCAGGTTCCCAGTTTTAGTGGCTGACACACTCTCTTGCTGCTCACTCCGTTTCACTGCAGATACCCTTTTGCGCTCTGGACTAACCCTGTCTGTAAACATTCCTTTCCTCTGTTGGTGATGTGGCTGGTCCTCTGGGAACACCAGCATCCTGCTGCCAACACATTCACTCCGATAAGGACAACCCTTTTCGCTGTGACCTACAACAGTTACTCTCCTCTACGGTGGTCACTTCCCTAACTTGGTTTACTTCTATTTTAGTTAATCATATGTTACTTCAATACACGATACATGTACAAGTTTACATTTTTGGAATTATAAAATAGAAATCGCGCACTTTTTTTTTGTGGCTGTCATTTATTTTTTATAATTTCCTTATCATTATTCTCTATTTTGCTAGGACTATCGCACAACCTATAACATACTTATGAGCTATTTTCTCTTTCCATATTTTCCATAATTTATCACATTTGTACACTACATCCTTCATCACTTTATGTGTCAAGTTCATCCAAATATTTTACATTTTTCTTTTACAATCATTTTGATTTTCAACTTTAGCCAAGATTTATCCATTACTTATGAACATACTCATTGATTACTTCTGCCATGAAATTTATATTAATAAAAATTAGGGCCAGAAGGGATCCTTGTGGTGTACGAGGATTCAGTCAGGGCACAAACCGGGTTTCTTGGTTTCTGTTAGTGCATTACCCAGTGAGTATATTTTTCTCTTATTTCTGTGTGCATTATTTTAAATAACATTTTGTAAATTGCAAGCATTTTTTTTAATACCGTCGAGAGTCCTTAAGAACGAATGAGGTGGACATTCATACATTGATTGATTGGGACGAGTAAGGCCAATAAATCTGATATAATAATGCTGGTCCACTACAGAAAATATCATTGGGCTCTATTTAACAAGGCAGTCGCCTTTCCTCTTCCATCTATGGACTTGGAACCGTCGGAGAACACTGCAATTGCAGGAGAATGTGGCAAAGTGGTCAGGGAACAGTGCGAGATTTTAGAAGACATATTGTCCATCGGGAATAGGAGAAGGAAGGACCAAACGTGAATTGCTGGAATCTCCTAAGAAGGGAGGGAAGAGTAGGACAAGGAGTGGACATCGAGGAATTGGATAAATTAATAGATATTGCCAAAGTTGGATCCCAGAAAAGAAAGTTGCACACCAAAAGGGGTCAACAAATTTATTAATCTTGTTAACATCTGAGGATCGAAAACAAATTTAAGGCAGTGGGTACCGCATCGATCCAGCAAATAATTAATGTATGCTTCTGTATACATGTTCTTAACCGGGAAAGATCGAAAGTCCCGACGACAAACTTTATACCTGACGATGAATGATACAACGTTTAAGGACTGCTGATACTACTCGGTCATCGCTTGGACAAAATTAAGACAGCATGAGGCCAGATATGAATTTATCAGCTTCACACGGAAAATGGACAAAAGTTTTAAGTAGGTTCAGTCTAGTAAAGTAGATGGCTTTCAGGGAGATAATGTGGAACTTCCATGACATTCAACGAAGTGAAGAAGAGAAAATATATTGTAAAAGTTAAAAGAAAAATAGGCAGTTTAATGATGTGCATATTGAGGTTACTGAATTTATTTTAACCCAACTTTTAGGGGTGATACAGAGCCAGGATCATGAGAAGACACCAAAACTGATAATAAAAAAAGAGAATAGTTCCGCTTCTTTAGATCAAACGCCCTTCAGTGGTATCGAGGAGCCTCTCAGGAAGGGTAAGTCTAATAACAACTATCAGGAATTAATTAGTACTAACGACGCAGCCATACAGTACCAATTCGTCTTCAATAAAATCAGGGAAGAAGCTATTATTCACTAACACTGAATCGTCTCTGATAGAAAAAGAGGAAAATTGGTAGCCTGCCTCTCATACCCAAGGCATGATGTTGGGGTATAATGTTGAAATTCCAGGTCTGTTGTACTCTTTTTCAAGATAAATACAATAAAAATAATATAACCGAGCATTTCAAAAATATATATCGAGTCATAAGCGGATCGATGACTGAGAATAAAACTCCACTGATGAGGGAAGAGAGGGTTTCGTGTCTATGTACCAAAGAAGTCCTTAACTGACTAATCTTCCTAACGATGCACAAACAGCGCTGTTAAGAGCGACGTCGCAAAAGATCCTCTGACAATATCCGAAGTAAAAAAGAGCAAGAGGAAAATAAGCGGTGTGGGGTGAACGTGCTGGAGTATATGAACATATATGTCATCAGGTCCATCGATGCCCAGTATCGACCTATGACAGTATGTGGCAAGGCTCAAGAGTGGACCGATCTCCCACTCAATTATAGATTGGATAAAGAAGGGCGGTAAATGTAAGCCTTGAAAAATACAAGCAAAGTAGTTTCTAATTGCTTTGGCAACTTCGACGGAATATTTTGCTTTTTTCGTCCGCAATAGAAAGCAGTGTGTTTGGATAAGGCCTACCTGGAGAGTCTACCTGGAGAGAATTCCAGGGGTCAACGCCCCCGCGGCCCGGTCTGTGACCAGGCCTGTATCTGGAGATAGTACAAAACCTACAGATTAAGAAAAACAACTGCAACGAAATAATTAACAACTGCAACGAAGTAATTAACAACTGCAACTAAGTAATTAACAACTGCAACGAAGTAATTAACAACTGCAACGAAGTAATTAACAACTGCAACGAAGTAATTAACAACTGCAACGAAATAATTAACAACTGCAACGAAGTAATTAACAACTGCAACGAAGTAATTAACAACTGCAACGAAGTAATTAACTAAAAATCTGTAAGTACAGACACGAAGCGCGTCTGTTTGGCGCTCAGCAGACGGAGGATCAAGCCTCCACCACGTCTTGTTACTGAATGACTTGGTTTAGAGCTCAACATGAATATTATAAATATTGAAAATGTATTAACAAATAAATATGAATCTTGGAATTACTCCAAGCCTTGTCAGCTGACCTGCCCTTAGAGGGTCCAGTGTACTCACCTAATTGTACTCACCTAGTTGTGGTTGCAGGGGTCGAGACTCAACTCGTGGCCCCGCCTCTTCACTGTGTGTGTACTCACCTAATTGTACTCACCTAATTGTGGTTGCAGGGGTCGAGACTCAGCTCCTGGCCCCGCCTCTGCACTGTCCGCTACTGGGTCTCTGCTCTCCCTGCTCCGTGAGCTTTATCATACCTTGTCTTAGAACTATGTATGGTTCTCGCCTCCACTATATCGTTCGCTAAACTATTCCACTTCCTAACTACTCTATGGCTGAAGAATTGCTTCCTAACATCCCTCTGACTCATCTGAGTCTTCAGCTTCCAGTTGTGTCCCCTTGTTTCTGTGTTTCCTCTCTGGAACATCCTGTCACTATCTACCTTGTCGATTCCCCGCAGTATTCTGTATGTCGTTATCATGTCTCCTCTAACCCTTCTGTCCTCCAGTGTTGTTAGTCCTATTTCCCTCAACCTTTCTTCATAAGGCAGTCCCCTGAGTTGTGGAACTAACCTTGTCGCAAACCTTTGCACTTTCTCTAATTTCTTGACGTGCTTGACCAGGTGTGGGTTCCAGACTGGTGCTGCATACTCTAGTATGGGCCTGACGTATGCGGTATACAGTGTCTTGAACGATTCCTTGTTAAGGTAACGGAACGCTAATCTTAGGTTTGCCAGTCGCTCATATGCTGCCGCGGTTATCTGGTTGATGTGTGCTTCCGGAGACGTGCTTAATGTTATACTCACCCCAAGGTCTTTCTCCTTTGATGAGGTTTGTAGCCTTTGTCCACCTAGCCTGTACTCTGTCAGCGGTCTTCTTTGCCCTTCTCCGATCTTCATGACTTTGCATTTGGTGGGGTTAAATTCGAGAAGCCAGTTGCTAGACCAGATGTCAAGCTTGTCCAGGTCACTTTGAAGTCCTGCTTGGTCTTCATCCGATGTGATTCTCTTCATTAATTTCACATCATCTGCGAAAAGAGACACTTCTGAGTCTATCCCATCCGTCATGTCATTCACATATAGCAAGAATAGCACTGGTCCTAGGACTGACCCCTGCGGTACACCGCTCGTCACAGGCGCCCACTGTGATACCTCATCACGCACCATGACCCGTTGTTGCCTCCCTGTGAGGTATTCCCTGATCCATTCCAGTGCCCTTCCTGTTATACACGCTTGGTCTTCCATCTTCTTTACTAATCTCATGTGAGGAACTGTGTCAAAGGCCTTCCTGCAGTCCAAGAAAATGCAGTCAACCCACCCTTCTCTCTCTTGCCTTACCTCTGTTACTTTATCATAGAACTCCAGGAGGTTTGTTACACAGGATTTGCCTTCCCTGAAACCGTGCTGTCTGGCGTTGATTAACCTGTTCTGCTCCAGATGCTCCACCATTCTTTTTCTGATGATTTTCTCCAAGACTTTGCACACTATACACGTAAGTGACACCGGTCTGTAGTTTAGTGCCTCTTTTCTGTCTCCTTTTTTAAAGATAGGGACTACGTTGGCCTTTTCCATATCTCAGGTAGCTGCCCAGTTTCAAGGGATGTGTTGAAAATTTTGGTAAGTGGCACACTCAGAACCTCAGCTCCTTCCCGAAGGACCCATGGTGAGATATTGTCCGGACCCATTGCCTTTGAGGTATCAAGGTCACTGAGTAACTGCTTCACCTCCCCTCAGATGTGTGTATTCCCTCAGCACTCGATACATCCCTTGTTGGTGATGCAACCCGTCCTGTCTACCCAACTGCCTCCCTTCCTCCACTGTGAATACTTCCCTAAACCTCGAGTTGAGCTCCTCACATACCTCTTGATCATTACTTGTGAGTTCCCCATCTTCCCTCCTCAGCCTTATCACCTGATCCTTTACTGTTGTCTTCCTTCTGATGTGGCTGTACATCAGTTTCGGGTCAGACTTGACTTTCGATGCTATGTCGTTTTCGTACTGTTTCTGGGCCTCCCTCCGTACCTGTGCATACTCGTTTCTAGCTCTTCGACTAATCTCCTTGTTTGCTTGGGTTCTTTGCCTTCTGTACCTTTTCCATTCTCTGGCACTCTGAGTCTTTGCCTCCCTGCATCTTTGGGTAAACCAGGGGCTCTTTCTTGTCTTCCCATTTATTCTTTTCCCTTTGGGTATAAACCGTTCCTCTGCCTCCTTGGACTTTGTCGCTACGTATTCCATCATTTCATTTACTGACTGTCCTTCCATTTCCCTTTCCCACAGAATCTCCTGCAGGAAATTCCTCATACCTGTGTAGTCCCCTCTTTTATAGTCTGGTATGTCTCTTTCAGCACCGTTTTCCCTCTCCACCTGTAGCTCTACTATGTACTCAAAGCTCAGCACCATATGGTCACTGGCTCCCAATGGGCTCTCGTGTGTTATGTCCTCGATATCTGAGCTATTCAGGGTGAATACAAGGTCCAGCCTTGCTGGTTCGTCCTCTCCTCTATCTCTGGTCGTGTCCCTGACATGTTGGTGCATCAGGTTTTCCAGTACCACGTCCATCATCTTAGCTCTCCAAGTTTCTGGACCCCCACGTGGTTCTTGGTTCTCCCAGTCGATCTCTTTGTGGTTGAAATCGCCCATGACCAGTAACTTCGCTCTGCTCATGTGCGTGTGTGTGTGTCGGTGTGTGTGTGTCGATGTGTGTGTTTGTCGATGTATGTGTGTGTGTGTGTGGATGTGTGTGTGTGTCGATGTGTGTGTGTGTGGATGTGTGTGTGTGTCGATGTGTGTGTGTGTCGATGTGTGTGTGTGTCGATGTGTGTGTGTGTCGATGTGTGTGTGTGTCGATGTGTGTGTGTGTCGATGTGTGTGTGTGTCGATGTGTGTGTGTGTGTCGATGTGTGTGTGTGTCGATGTGTGTGTGTGTCGATGTGTGTGTGTGTCGATGTGTGTGTGTGTCGATGTGTTAGTTACCATTTTGTCCTAGGCACATGTCGATTAGACACTAGGCCTGTTGTGTGTGTGTGTGTGTGTGTGTGTGTGTGTGTGTGTCCGAAATTTTTCGGTCCCTCCGGGAATTGAACCCGGGCCCTCCGTGCGTGAAGCGAGAGCTTTAGCCACCAGGCCACCGGGGCCTGGTGTGTGTGTGTGTGTGTCGAGGAGGAGCAGGGGGAGTGGGTGGGGAGAGTTGAAGAAGCAATTCTTGAGAAGCATCTTTCATTAAGTCATGTTATGCTCTGTGAAAAGATCATTATCACAAAGCTCCACACAGCGACAGGTTAACCCAATACAAGTTAGTGCTGCAACGTGTCTTCTTCACTAATTAATATTGTCAGCAGAACGCCATTTGACTCAAATGTGTATTGGTGGATGGATGTGATGAAGAATAAGTGTGTTTTAACAAGAGGATATCTGAAGGAGTTTCTAAGGTGACTGGTGTGTTTTGACGATACACTCATCTAAAAAAGCACATCTACACTTATCTGCGTCCTAGCATCGAATACATTCGCAATTCCAAATTTATTAATAAAATAAACTATATCTTTCTACTTTATTAAATCATAATATTGCATAACATGATGTTGCATGCGAATGATACCTCACTTACCTGACCCTTCACTGAATATTGCTTAATAATAAACACTCTTGAGAGTGTTTGCAACTTTAGACCATGCAATATTGACGAGCAGGCGGCCGACATTTACAATGAGTGTGCCGACACTAGTACTGAGGTGCTAATATTCAAAGGTTATGTTTATTTTTCTAGTACATGCACATGTGCACATGCACACACACAAACGTATACCAAACGCTGATAACATAAGAGGAAAGGAGGCCAGACGTACAAAATAAGAGGATGAACAGAGATATAAAAGAGACCGGAGAGTACAGTTGGACATTAAAGACCCTGATGAGTTAGAAATATCACGAAGTACTTCAGACTCAGGTGATCAGGAAGTGGAACTGCCTGGACAACGAGGTGACAGAGGCAGGATCTATGTATACATAGCATTCAGAATAAGTACGGTACGCCTCACAAGGCAAATAGGGATTGATCCAAGTAGAGACGAGGCCAAGAGCTGAGAATGAACCTCTTCAACCTCATGTATGTGAGAACAAACGAGTACAACCCCGTCCACACACACACAGTGAATATCGAAAAGCTTTTGAAGGTGAAAGTGAAGTGAATTATATATTAGGTTATATACAGTGTCTTTGGTAGACAAGTCTCAAGAGACAACCTGTTGATCTAGGTCACGTGACTACCTGCGTGTGAACTGCAAGGCTGCCACAGGTACGACGTTCCCCTTATTACTGCTTCGAGTTTTTGCGAGTCATTTCTAATGGATGAGAACTTGTGTGGATAAAACAAGTGAGCAATTAGAAAAGCTAACGTAATACTTCAAAAAGCGGGAGGTGAAATTAGGAGAAAAAGAGAATGAAGTGACAAAAGAGGTGTACTTCAATCAGATCTTGTCTCCTAATTAGCAAGTGTAAGCTGATGAAGGTATCAAAGAAGCTGCCGGTAACGAAACGTCATTTTTTCAATCTTCTTACGATCATTTGATATGCGAGGCTGACTTGAAACTTCAGCGGCTGTGAGTACACAAGCCATAAAGAACAGAAGCTGCATTACTACATGTGGAAGTAGGGAGGAATTCAGCAAGCTACAAGTCTTCCGCAGTCGGAAATTAGCTGTGGACTGGATCTTAGCAGCGTAAATTTTTGACACCTCTCGCAGCACAGGTATCCCACGTACACTAACATAAATATTGCAGTCTGGATATGGAGAGAAACCCACTAAAACATCCTCGCTGATTAAACCCACCCGGACAAAACTTCCACAACAAAAATGTAGAGGAAAAAAATGAACGTGTTCGAGTAAGTCAGACTTGACATCACTGGGGAAATGCTAAACAAAGACTAGATCACAACATCCAGAGCAAAGTATAGGGAAGAAAGTTCAATGTGGTTCACAAATGCGGATGGATTATGAACAAAAGCAACGAGTCTAGAAAAATAAGTAAACCCACACATCATAGCTATCAGAGACAAAACTACTTGACATGATAAATGATGCAGAATTCCAAACAGGATACCAGATAATAAGAAAAGAGGAAATAGGGCAGGGGGAGAGGTGGCTCTTTTAGAAATCAGTGTAACCTTGAACAGATGAGAAGGACCAATATAAATGAGCCAAGTGATCACATATTGGCTACAATCAAGACTGAAGAGACCCAAAGTGATGAAAGCAGTTATTAACAATCCACCACCAAACAGGAGACCAAGAGTTGAACATGAAGAAAACACCAAAACAATGACTGACACCAGGGCGGAAGAAGCCATGAGAACTCATTAGTCATACAGCAAAATTATTAATGGGTGACTTCAACCACAAAGAAATTGATTGGGAGAAATGGGACCCCACACCGGAGACCAAAACATGGAGAACTCTGTTGATGGAAGTGGTTATGGAAAACTTTTTATTTCAGCATTTTAAGGATACAAGAAAGACGAGACCAACCAACCAGATTGGATCATTTATCTACCACAAGTACATCCAACATTTAGTTCTCAAGAAATATGGAGAGTAGAATATATAAATGTAATTCATGTTAAAGGCTAAACCCATGTGGGTGATTCAGCGCAAGACGTGGTCAAGGCTTGACCCTCAGTCTGTCAAGTGCGAGACAGATACGCTTCTTATATATAGTTACCTAGTTATTCTAGGAAGAGCAGAGTCAGGAGGAGGATGGAAAACACGAGACCACAGAAGAGGATATTTTGATGGGATGAGAGACCTCTTGGATGCAGTGCAGTGGGAAAGGGAACTGGAAGGAAAGTCACTGAATATACCTCCTTGCAGGGATGTGCCGGGAGGTATATGATATATTCATTCCCAGAAAGAGGGTGGGAATTTATAAAGACACTGAGACCTTGGTCAAACCAAAAACACAGAAAGGCAAAAACAAAGAGAAGAATCTGGAAAAACTACATGAAGTGAAGGACAGTCGAGAACAGAGAAACGAGCAGAAGTCATAAATGAATATGTAAGACTGCAGAGAGGGGCTGAGCAGGTTAGGTTAGGTAAGGTTCGTCAGGAAACAGGACAAGTGTTTCCTGACGCGGGTGTTAGTCAGATGACCATTGGAGCTTTTGGTCATCTGACCGAGGCCTTCAGCTGGCTTACCGGTCCACCCCTTTAAAAATTATGGTCAGTTATTATAATTATAATCTGTATTGGCTGAGCAGCATTTTTAAAATGACACCTGGTCAGGTGAATCACGATTTTTGCTGCAACATGCAGACGGTACGGTCAGAATTTAGTTTAAGCCTTTGGAATGGGGTGCAACTGGAGAATTGTAGCATGAATTTGCAGTTGACAAATCTGCAACAACTGCATAATATGATGCCAACTCAGACCAGGATCTCTAAAGAATGTTTCCAGATCTCTGATGAATTCATACCACAAAGAATTCAGGCTCTTCTAGGGGCAAAGGGGAGGGGAGGGGAGAGCGGACCTATCTGCCACCTACTTTAAACATATGAACATATGAATGGAGGAACACTGCAGAAGGCCTACTGGCCCATACAAGGCAAGTCCTTATCAAAACCACCACTCCCCAAGAATTTACTCCCGTACCCACGAACCAATCAAACCCAGCCCCTCCCACTCATAAATTTGTCCAATCTCTTTAAAGTCACCCAAGGTCCAAGCCTCAAGCAACCCACTCGGAAGATTATTCCACACATCCACAACTCTGTTCGAAAACCAGTACTTACCTATGCCCTTTCTAAATCAAAATTTATCCAAATTAAATTCGTTATTTCTGGTTCTTACCTGGGTCGACACCCTCAGTACTTTATTAATATCACCTTTCTTATGCCCATCATCCACTTATATCTCTTCTCATTCTACGTCTCTCCAGAGAGTGAAGATTCAAGGCTCTAAGTCTATCTTCATACGGGAGATTCCTTATACAGTAAATCATTTTAGTCGTACTTAAAAAAAATCTTAAAACTAATCTAAATTCCGCTTATATAAATTAAGTATAGCGCAATTTCTCGACAGCATCCCTATTTGCGCAAATCATATTAACAGTCATACTAATATGAATGCTAATAAGTGAAGATAAAAATGCTATTTTTGACTAAACATCACCCAAAAATATACTAAATTTATTTTGAAAAATTCTAAAAGTTTGCAAACAGACGCATTCTAGTAAATTAACCTAATTAGCAATTGTTCAGTAGTTTATGGAAATGGTTCCCAAATGAAAGCTTCATCCTGATGGAAATAAATGGTATAAAATACCGACACAATGGAAAAATAAACACATAAGCAGTATAATGTGATCCTTTATACTGCGTGGGCGAAACGTTGTCAATAAACGATCACATTATACTGCTTGTGTGTTTATTTTTCCTTCATCCTGATCACCAATCAAAAAAAGAAAATAATTTTTCTTATGGATGTGCACGAGTACTTATCCCGTAAAACTAAATGAGGAATTTCATTATAAATTGTTCAAATCTTGTAGGTGTTTAGATTTTTTCTATAAGTAACCACCTTTCTGTGATCTTAAATATATATAAAATCTACTTTTTAAAGGTTGCTGATTTGTTCTTGTAAAATGACAAAAAAAATTGTATAGGAGAAAAAATTTCCGGTCAAAATTCTTTGTTGGTCAATGTTATTGTTATATATAAGAGAAAGATCAAAGCCGGTAGAGATCATTCAGCTACTGGAGAAACAGAAAGGGAGAGCGAGAGAGTGAAAAAGGGAGAGCGAGAGTGT
Organism: Cherax destructor; assembly: GCA_009830355.1. NCBI lineage: Eukaryota > Metazoa > Arthropoda > Malacostraca > Decapoda > Parastacidae > Cherax > Cherax destructor. The sequence continues at coordinate 28,246 of WNWK01014389.1, read as the reverse complement.
GAAAGAGGGAGAGAACTGGGGAGAGAGGGAGAGGGGAAGAGAGAGAGTGAAAGAGGGAGAGAGAAAGGGAGAGCGAGAGAGTGAAAGAGGGGGAAAGAGAAATAAAGTTGAAGCCAAGGGATTTGAAGCCCAAAGTCCTTGGATCAAGAGCCTTTCACCCGCATCAAGACCTATCTGGGGAAAGTACTAAAATACAAACGAAAGTACATACGTATACACACACACACACAACATTGCCTCTCACCATAAGTATTCATTTTTCAGTTTTGCTGTATTCAAGTTTGTCGTGGCGGTGTTCCCATCTGGTATTCATAGACACCGCCACTCGCTCAAGAGTTACACATCTCCCGCGACAAATATGCAAATGGAAGTTGGCGGAAGCTATATGAAAGGCAAAAAAAATATCCGACGATTGAATACAAATTTCGTATATTTTTACTTAGAGGCGTCTTGCGGTGATGCCGTCGATTATTTTGTTTATTTCATTATGATCCCGTTGATTTTTTTTATATTCACATTTTTAAAGAATTTAGCTATTGTATTTTCATCTATAATTTTAAATAATATATATAATATATTAAATATAATATAAAATATTATATATATATATATTATATATATTTTAAAAAATATATATATATATATATATATATATATATATATATGATGCATGAGCTGGATCGGACAGTCGAAAAAAATACTCAAATGGCTTTTAGGAGAAATCTCAAGATTTTTTTCCTTGGATGGCAAAGTCTTAGGAAATACCAGGCAAAAGAACAAACGAATTTAAATTGAACTAAAGTTGTGGAGCTCCTAGGATTCTGGCCAGGAAGCCAAGATGCACCAGGCATCTTGGCATCGAGTCTCTGGTGGTTTTGAAGAGCCTTAACCCAGCTCTTTGGAAAAGCATGCATTGGGTCACTTCAAAGTGCCAAGTTTCTCTAGTCCTACTGAGACAAATCTGTTCTAGTTTGCCAAGCCCCTATACATGTTGACCTTGTGCGCTATCCAGTGAGCACCAGCCTGTTTACCTAAACTAAATGGGATGTAATATCAAATTAAGCACTAATCCTGAAAGGGTCATAAAACCCTGCAAGTAGAGATGCAAGAAAGGAGGAATGAGCAAAGGCGATCAATGAATGACGGGCAGTGTGTGACGGAAGGGTTAGTGAGGGTAAAGGAGTGTAAATGAAGAAGGAAAATCACAGTTGGTGCAGGTTAGTTTCTGTTTAAAAGTCAAAAAGGCTGCAACATACATACAAGGGTCATACAGCCCAGTCTGCAGCATAGGCAGGACTTTCAGCAAGGGAGGTCAGCGGAGTGTTGGGTCAGCGGAGTGATGGGTCAGCGGAGACGACGGAAGTGTTCAGCGATAGGTTGGACAATATTAAATATGATGAACTGACTCTGCATATCGGCAGTTTTCGTAGGACAGTGAAGGACGTTTTTGCTCGCCATGTGGATGTGAGAATAAAGGAGGATGACACCACACTGGTTAAACTAAGTCTACGCAGCTGGAAATTTAAAAAAAAACATTGTTAAAAAGAATTTGGATTCAAAACAATTACTGGAGAATGATTTTTCTGATAGGTTTCAGACTTTTAATGTTGGTGGTCTGTATTAAAAGAAATCTTGGAATTAACTTCGAGATGTGTCAATATTTATTTACTATTTTTATCAAATAAATTGGTTTTAAATTAATAACTAGAGAATATTTTTTCCTATCGACTTCAAAATCAAAGTGTTGGAGCTTCTTAATTTTAAGTATTGTAATAAACTGTGCATTGCAGGTGCCGATTTGTGAACATAATGGAAAAATAACTAAATTTTGACAATTAGAATGAATGTTCAAACATTTTTTTAAGAGTAGAGAGAATTTTAAGTGGAACATAACTGCATAAAGAACATAAGAACATAATAAAGAAGGAACACTGCAGCAGGCCTACTGACCCATACGAGGCAGGTCCATCACTCCCCGGCTTAGACCTGACTACCTCTCCAGGTAAACTCCAGAGAAGAGAAGCACTGAAAAATTCACCTTTCATGTCATTTTCAGTTTTCATGATAAGTGAAATCTTAAATACAATATTTTTGTAAGATTTTATGATGCCAGAGTCGGTTATATTGCACAGTGCATTGTTTTTGTCTTCCACTAAATTCCTCGCAGGTATTCATTATATTCAACTGGCTCTAAATTTTCGATTTCATATTGACTATTTCTAAATTGGTACACCAGATATAACTTTAGAAAGCCTCTTCCCTTAGACTTCAAAATTTCAACACTGGATTGCTTATCTCGAGAAAGTACATTTTTATCCATTAAATAAATGGAGTAGTGTTGCGTTGATGCTGATGAGGAGCTCTTGATCCAAGGTTCCGGACTTGTCTTCCCATTTACCTGACTGAAAATAATGCAATTTTTAACTGCATCAGTTCTTAATGGGTGATGCATCTTACTCAGCTCTGTATGACCCTGCTGTTTTAGCGCTTAGTTTTAATAATGATAATAATAATAATACTAATATTAATAATAATCTATCTTACAAAATGGATTAAACTTTTTTCTTATTCTTTTGATTCTTTACTGTACCTGGGGAATGACTTTCTTGATCAGCTTCAAACTTTTAGTGCTGATGTGTTCTCCTCTGAGGAAGCTTTCTTGATTTTAGGTAGTGTAAGTTTCCATGAGTCGATTTCATTAATATATTTTTTCCACGAGGTAACTGGAGAATCTATAATGATTAGATATATATTTGTTAGACTTTATTCGGTTATCCTGGGTAAAATCTACATAATGAACTTTTTTAATATACGCATAACATCTGCGTGATGACAAGAACATTGTAAGACATTTATGTACCACAAGCATTGATAAAACTTGCTTGATTGCTTCCTGATTAACTTCCCTAAACTTTAAACGCTGGTCAAACTTAGAAAAAAAGATAGAATTGATTTTGTCCTGTGTAGGTCACAATTTTCCTCTGAGGAAGAAATTAAGAAAATTCGCTTACTGATTTTCATAAAAATGTCCGAGTGCTTCAACTGGTTGTCTTCAACTCTTCAATGGCGTTAACTTGACAATGCAACTTTTGCGCAACTTCAAATTCAGTGCTGGTGTATTATAGGATACTGGCGTCCCTAAGATAGCAAGATTATGCCTTCAATTTGGCTTCGAAGGCAGTATTAATTAATGGAAGAGTTTAAAAAGTTTTGAGTTATTACCTAATTTGTCATTTTTACTGATGAAATTTTATAATGTATTGATTCCTCTTCGGATGTGTTTCAAAGTTTTGACTCCTATTGAACTGCAATTAAAACTTATGCCTCTGAGGTGTTCCTATTGCATGGGTAAGCTGGGTTTATGTGGGTCAGTAATACCTTTGTCGGATAAGTGTTCGAAATGCATCTGGTTTCGAACGACTAAACCAGAGCCAGTCATATTGTTAGGTACAATGTGCGTTTTCATTCAATGACTTTTTCCAAGGATTTCCTTCACTGTTCAGCTTCAAATTTTCGTCCATAATGATCAATAACTAAGGAAATATCATTGAAACAATTTGCTTGTGCAGTTGCCCACTCGTCATTTTCATTTTGACTAGTCTTGTTTTGGTTTCCTGATACAAGATGGAGAATTACAATTACATTCAAAAGGGAGCGCTAAGTTCATAGCTACGTATCCTGTAGAAAGACGCAAATACAGTATAATGCGATCCTACAGACATTAGCCACCTGGCAAAAGGTTGCAGCCTCCAACAGAACGACCAATCGTCGGACTTGTAGATCACAATGACCCAGATTGCAAGCATCCGCCTTCCTGTTTCAACTGTGAAGATCTTGTATGAGATCTTGTGTATGCGAGAGAAAGAGGATCCACCGTGTCACCTGGCCATTTACCAACTCTGGCAACAGGGAAGATTACCTTGCATCTTCCATTACGGAGTTGCCAGACACCCTAACAAAAAGTAGCGCCCTCTGTACTCCTCATTCCGGTCTTCTACCCTTATTCATTTAACACTAAAGAAGTTCCCACCTCACCTACACCTAAATTTACACCTCAACTTCAGACTCACAAAAGCGACCATATTCAAGTCACGCACCAGCACGACCATTCCTTCAGACACCAGTCTAACTCTCGCTCTAACAGAAACTACCACACGAGTCTCCAAGTCGCTCTCACCCAAAACAGATCTACCTCCACAGTCTCCCACACCACCTAACGACTCAGGCCATTTTTTTTCTTTTTTTGCCTTGCTGACCACCCCGCTTCCCCATCACGAAAATCACTCCCTATGAAAGCAAAAGACTCGGCACGAGATGCAATATCCCCCCATTGAAAAGCAGGGGTGCCACGAGTACACTGAGAGAACACAATAAGTGTCCGGGGCCTAGGACTGTTCAACTGCCTCCCAGCACACATAAGGGGAAATACCAATAGACCACTGGCTGTCTTCAAGAAGTCACTGAACAGGCACCTAAAGTCAGTACCTGACCAACCGGGCTGTGGTTCGTACGTCAGTTTGCGTGCTGCCAGAAGTAACAGCCTGGTTGATCAGACCCTGATCCACCATGAGGCCCGGTCTCAGACCTATCCGCGGGGGGCGTTGACCCCCGAAACCCCCTCCAGGTAAACTCCAGGTACAGTTTTAACTCCACATATTACCCCGTTACTTGCACATGCGCAGAAACGAACATGACATAACGACATACCTCGATGAGGCACACTAAAACATGGTCGTATGTAGTGGCCCAAGATCATGATCCTACCTCACTTACTGCTACAGCTTTACCTGTGCCTTCACGTACACCCGACGTACATACCACTACGTGAACCACAACTACATTACACTTATCTCTTATCATTAATATGCCTCTACCCCCTCACACGCTGACTTTACCAACCATTCCAGCCCATAATTACCCTAACAAACCTTTCCCTCAGTATCACTTGCAAATAATAATGTCTGTTTTACAGTGGAATATTACAGGATATAGGGAAATTTAGGGAGAGTTGTAAGTGTTAGTTTCCCGGTATTCCCCTGTACTTGGGTCTTTCAGAACTTAAATTTCCTAACAAAGTTAGATTTCTTCCCTCTGGTTGTATTTATTACATTCATGTGGCCCCTCCCTGACGAATAATAAGAATCATACTCAGTAACATTCCATATTCCCAAATTTCTAATTCTTCTGTTTCACTATATTGTAGCTAGTGTTTATTTGAACATGTACGCGTTTTCTTGCATCTCTCCTTCAAGACCTTTGTCTATATGTAACAAGCAATTTCTGATCTCTTTATTCCTCCCACTTTTTCAATAGGCGATGATTTCAAATATCATTTACTCTTGGTTGGATCATAACGGGACTTGGTCACCAATTGTAGTAATCTCTCTTTCCTCTCTCTTTCTCCATCTTCATCTTCTCTCTCTCTCCATTATTACCCCTTTCTCTTTTCCCTCTTCATTTCACCCTTTCTTCCCTTCCTCCCTCCATACCACAAGCGGGGACTGAACTCGTGGCGATTCGTAAAACTCCAGGCCAGCGCGTAAGCCACTGGGCCAGCTGGCTGCAATAAGATTCATCCAACTAGGTATATTTATACACAGCTCTATGGTGTATACATATACCTTTCGCTCTGGCCTGGAGTTTCACGACTCACTCGCCACAAGTTCAATCCCCGCCCGTGGTACGGTTCGTTTGCATTCGTGTCATTGCCATTTCGTGATCACGTTCAGTAAATTCACGACACCTAAATGACAAGAGACCATTTTCCCTTTTCTTATTACTTTCCGTTCTAACACCCGCCCTCCTCGTTAATCATGGAGGAAATTAGAGCATACGAACTGGAAACTATCTCGCTTACCTTTTTTTTTTTATTCACATCGTTTAGTCATTCCTCCACAGATGAGCTGTTAGGTGCCCTTTGAAGAATGAGAAACATGCACAACATTTTGGAATCTTTATTGAGGAATTGCTTCGCCAGTCAGTGGCTTCTTAGTCGAACACTGAGAAAAACGAGGAATGATGAGTTTGAGGTAACCAGCCCCTCAGCCTTGAGTCGATGCGTTCAATCCATCAGTTGATGAAACCACTCGCTGGCGATACGTTTCCTCGCTAAAGATTCCCAAAAGTTGCACAAGTGTCTCATTCCTCAACTCGTCGGGTTTCTAAGCCATTTCCATCACACAGGCATCTTATTCAACGAAATTCAGTCCGCAACTTACTCTCGCTATCACTCAGATTTGTATCCTGGTGATCCCTCGAATGTGCTCATGCAGTGTAAAGTTCAATAGATGTGGTCATTACTGTTTCAACATCGCCATACTTATTCGTAACCTACCGACACGACACTGAGCGCATGTGCCACTTAATACAAATTGCTAAACGATCTTGCTGGCAAGCTGACGTGTCCATTGTTAGTGTCGCAACGTTAATGTTGATAATTGAGACATATATGCAATAGTTACGTATCTTTATTCGCTTACACAGTAGCCTCTTTCAGCTGAATACAGAGGTGGCTAATATGGAGGCAAGTTGAGCGGTGGAGGTAAAGATTGTAATCAGTCCATCAACCTTGAAGTAGTCTGAGGTGGTCAGTCCCTCAGCCTGGAGAAGTAGTCTGAGGTGGTCAGTCCCTCAGCCTGGAGAAGTAGTCTGAGGTGGTCAGTCCCTCAGCCTGGAGATGTGTTCAACTTCATGGAACACAATGGTATCTTAGTTCAGATCAGTAGCGAGCTAATCTGAAGCTCTGTGATCGATCATGCTTTGTAGGCGAAACGTTTTGGAATGAAGATACCTAACAGCTGTACATGCTACTTATCTACCTGTCGGTAGTGCATAGCATTATTATATTCAGCATCAATGTACGCAGTTTGAAAATATAAATAACAAAATTAGCAGGAAAATAGACATCTAGTCTTAATTCTTGAAGAATAAGAAATATGCAACAGTTGGATATATTTACTGTGTTTGAAACGTTAGTCTACACAGTAGGCTTTCCAGTCAAATACAGAGGCAGTAGGCGTAGTATTTGAGGCGATAAGCCATCAGCCCATGTATCACTGCCAAGATAAATTCACTGCAAGTTACCACGGCTACTCCGCCCCCCATCACGACCCCCACTACTCCCGCCCCAGTAACCACCCAATCAAAGCCCACCACTCCTTCTCTCCTACTTAAGTACCCAAAAGGCGACCTAGATGCAACTACAGCCATGAATATCCTGTTTAATCTGACCCAAGCTCCCCAGACTAACGTAATAAAGACAAACACTGGATTCTAAATCATCCTAGACCTACACTGCTACCCAGAACAGACCTAAACTCTTACAAGCTGGTTTCTGCATCATATGGAGTCCTGAACATCGAGCCAAAAGCACAGTAATTGTTAAACACACAAACCCATCACTCTTGACTGCTTACGAAATCGACAAGACCTCATAAAAGACATCAGCACAAAGAACAAGGTTATAATTGACGACATATTCCGACCTCCCAACTCCAACATTCTCAAAATACGATGCTACACTCTTCAAGATGCAGAAATACTGTTCAACAGAGGCATTCTAGCCAAGACCATCAGTATCCCTCCTGACTCTCTATTCACCCTTAACTACCATCACATAGAACAATGCATCAAATGCTACAAATTTGGCCACCAAAAATCCACATGCGATGCAAAACAAATCTGTTCTAGATGCTCTGCAACTGGACATTTCTGGTCTACCTGTACTTTACCCGCAAAATGCTCAAACTGCCAAAATGCACACACTGCAATATCAAATATCTGCCCCATAAGGAAAGAATACCTCAACAACATAAAAGGGAATGACCCCCCATCATTACCCAACAAATACCTCCCCCCTCCCAACCTTCCTCCCTCCTCCCCCCTTCCCCCCACAAACGCATGGAATACCCCCCTCACATGGGTTCCCCCCACCATCCCTCTACCCCTCCAGCACTACAACACCAAAAACCTCCTTTCCAACCAATGACACACAAACACTCACAACCACTCCTGAATATATATCAAATTGCAACACAGCAACCACCAACACACAAGAACCCACAGCCACCTTTGATTACATATCAAACTGCAAGATAGCAGTAGCAATACACCCAGCAGTAGCACTGTCACAACTGCACCACTGGGACTACTCCCACACTCTAAATGTCATACTTTATGCCAATAACCTCCCTCTTTAACGACCCCCCTCCAGCTTCACACTACCCTCCCCCCAAACCCCCTTCCCCCCTCTACCAACCCCCCTCCCCCCCTCAAGTTGGACATAACCCTGCACCCACCCCAAAGCACAACTCTCAAATCCCTCCCACTTTTGCTCTCTCCTCCCAAGCTACCCCAGCTACCCATGCCCCCACACTCGCAAACACCCCGAACCCCCCCTCCTCCACCCCCGCCCCCAAATTTTCGAACCCCCACCTCCACCACATCCAGACCCATAAGTACCCACAGAAGGAAATCACAAAACCCCGACCCATACCCAACAATTGAAAGACAATTCAGAGAACATGATAAAATGCAGAAAAGATTAGAATCTCATTCTCTTTCCCGGAAACGTCCTCGAGATCACATTTTCAAGGTCAAATCAGGTGGGATGACCTGTATGGGCCTCGACCACAGCTCCCTCACAAACATCTACAATGATGTACCCAACAAAATACCCACAACTAACCCCACCACTGCTGCCCGCTCTAGATCCCTCACAAACAGCAACAATGTCCTGCCCAACCAGACACCAACAACTAGCTCCAACACTGATGACACCGACACTTCTCAAGAATATTCAAAGTAATCCAACTGAACGTAAGATGTTACTTTCCCATAAGACACATGATTGCTGAACTCATTGAAACTGAAAAACCAGATGTAGTACTACTTAACAGTGCTAACATCCAAACACCACAAAACATCAGACACTATGGCTACACCTCACAACAGTCTCCCCATGCCCCACACGACGGGGTTGCGATCCTCGTCAATTCTACCTTAAAATACGACTTCCTACCACTTCCATTCACACACCAACTCTGCCTAGCGGTTAGATTACACACACACTTAGGTTCATTCATCTTCTTCACCACATATACAAGACCCAACACAGCTCTTAACATACATGATCTCACCACAGCTCTTAACATACATGATCTCACCACAGTTTTCAACCATACAAACACTCCAACCTACCTCCTAGCAGACATGAACGCAAAACACACCACATTTCACCACAACAATAACAACCAAATAGGCACACAACTACACGATTTCATAAATCAAAAACACTTGCTTCACCTAGGCCCACAATTCAACACCTTTTACGGACACCAAGGACAGGGTAGACCTGATATCATCATCACAAACAGAGCCAGCTCACTCTTCCAACACCACATCACCCCAGGACCAATCATTGGCTCTGATCACATCCCAATCATCTTACACATCTCAGCAAACCCAATACTCGTTCCCATCACACCCACACTCGCATTCGAGAGTGCCAACTGGGAAGTTTTTAAACAACACATAGACAATGTCAACCTCACTCATGATTACAACAATAAACCAATATCTGACATAGATACACAGCTCAACATCATACAAGAAACAATCACACAGGCAACAAACACAGCTGTTCCAAAAAAAAAAACACATACCATACGGTACTCCTTTAAGCCTTCTATCAGAACCAAAAGACTACTCATATGCTACCAAAACCGCTTCCTCCTAAACACACACAGATTCGCTCAAGTCCGTCAAGATCTCACATACCTCCAAAACAACATACTACGCAGCCTTGAACATGACCACAGCACACATTGGGACCAACGTATCCACAAGGCAGAAGAGCAAAGGATAAACGACCCCAAAGCCTTCTGGACCTTCATCAGGAAAGTACGAGGCACCATCACTAGCAACAAATTCAAACACCTCACCCAGGACAACACACACATCACTGACCCACAGACAGCAACCAACACCTTTAAACACATATGGGAGAATATCTTTCACCCTCACCCTCCACACCCAAATGCCATGCTACACACACAGCAAGTTGAACAATGGAACCGTGAAAACCTACAGCTAACAACACCTGACAGGACAATCCACCTTGATACCCTTACCTCCACTCAAGAGCTAAACACCCCTTTCACCAACTGTGACATAAAACGACTCCTCAAAACACTCCCTCCAAAAGCCCCCGGAGCCTCTGGCTTAAACCACATCATACTCAAACACCTCCCAACCTCAATCATCACAGCCTACACAAACCTCCTCAATGCTTCCTTAGCATCAGGATACTTCCCTCCCGTCTTCAAAGCAGCCACTGCAATTCTCATCCCCAAACCTGGAAAAGACCACACCGATCCCAAAAACTACCGCCCCACTAGTCTACTCGAAGTCATGGGTAAACTCTACGAACGACTCATTAACCAAAGACTCCGTAGGCACCTTGAACATAACTCCCTCCTCTCGGAAGGTCAATTTGGCTTCAGAGCCAAGCGATCCACCCAAGATGCCTTAAACATCATCCTGAATTACATTTACATCAACACAAAGCAAAAGAAAAAAACAGCCCTAGTAGCAAAAGATGTAGAGAAAGCCTTCGACACAGTATGGCACAATGGATTGAAGCAAAAACTTTGCACTAACTTCAACTTCCCTTCAAACATAAAACTCCTGTGCAACTTCCTTATGATAGAACGATGAGAATCAGATTCCAAGGCTGCCACTCTGATTACTTCCCACTACATGCAGGCGTCCCACAAGGATCTGTCCTCTCCCCCACACTTTACATACTTTACTCCAATGACATCCCAACTCCAACACATGACGACTCCATCACACTTGCAAATGCAGATGACATAACCCAACTTATAACACACCGTAACATAAACCACCTAGCAAACAGAGCACAAGATGAAGTAGACAGAATCTCATACTGGGAACAAAAATGGAGAATCAAAACAAACGCCACAAAATCCAACATAACTTATTTTAACTACAGAAGAAGAGACCTTCCCCTAAGAATAGAACTCAGAACAGCAGAAACCCGCACATACCTCCCACGGACAATGAAAACCACAGTTCTGGGCGTAACTCTAGACCACAACCTTAGAATTCACCTACACACCAAAACAAAACAAGCTATAGCTACAAAAGCCCTCCAAGGATTATTCAAACTAAATCGAGCCTCCACCCGTACTAAACTACATCTCTACAAAACTCTCATTAGACCACTCATAACCTACTGCCCCTTAGCACTCTCTCTAGCGGCCAAGACCAATAAACTAAAGCTACAACGTATCCAGAACAGAGCTCTGCGCTGGGTGTTGAACACCAGATGGGATGACTTCCTCACCAGCGAATACACTCACACCCAAACAAACACCCCTGCCCTGAATGTGTACTGGAAGACACTCAGTGACAAACAAATAGATAGACTTAAAACCAGACATAACCACTGGACCACATACCTTGACGACAATATACGCAGACCCAACAACACTCATAATCTATTCTACTCACTCCTAGCTCCTGCCCCAATCCCCCTGTTCACTAGCACCAGCTAAATAGCTGCACCCTGTCTTTACAGGGGTGGACCTTAAATAATGTCCTTTATTTTAATTTGTTTTTTTTAAAATAAAAGTAGGAAAGTAGCCCTGGTACCATGCAGTGTCTAGGTTGCGCCGACCCCATACCAGGGAACTCCTGTGCAGCGTCCAAGTCACAAAGTCAACACCATTCTGATCACAATCTGCCTAGCTACTGGGTCATGCCCTGGTACTATCTCTCCCACTAAAAGCTCTTCCTCTCAACCACCTACTCTTACACTTAACCCACTTACCTTTCACCCGTAAGGGTCTTACCTAAACTTTATTCATTCATTCAACTCCATAGTCTGGATCAATGTAAATTTGAAGCAGAAGAATAGTGATAAATACTGCAAAAAGATAATCTGTTTTCAGTATATAAGCTCCGTCTCCGAGAATATGCTGAGCTTTTACCGAGATTGATGAACCGAACACATTGACTCCTTGTGAGAAATGGTATGGTGATACCGTCAAGATGTGGGAAAATACACTTATGTACAGTTCAGGACATTTATTAAAGGAAACGTGTCGCCCCGAGTGGCTTCTTCAGTCCTGATACAGAAAACGAGTATATACAGTGGCAGGAGTCAGGTGGAGTGTCGGGTGGGTAGCAGTAGTAGCGGCGGCGGCGGCGGCAGTGGTATTAGAGGGTGGAAATAAATGGTATAAAATACCGACACAATGGAAAAATAAACACATAAGCAGTATAATGTGATCCTTTATTGACAACGTTTCGCCCACACAGTGGGCTTTATCGAGTCACAGACAGATCTACCTGGAAAATGAGCAACATGGAGATATATATAGGGTACAGTCAGGTGGAGAATGCTGGGTCAGGTGGAGAAAGCTGCATGTGAGTCTTAAAAAGTAGTGTGATAGTTAAAAACATAGTGTGACTTAAAGGACCTGCAGTGTACCATTCTTGAGTTCTAGGTGGGATAGCGTTGAAGAAGTTTCTTGGCAATAGGTTCAGCTATGTTGTAGAAGCCGTTGTTCTGGTTGAAGTTGTTGGATATACAGATGAGTGATGATTCTAGGATTCTTCGGTATTGCGTGTTGTCTTCTCTGGCGATGAGTCTTGCGTTTCTGTAGTTTATTAAATGGTTGTGTAAATTTCGGTGTTGAACACAGGCATTTCTTGAGTCGTCAGATCTGCCTGCGTACTGGTGTTCTGAAATGCGTAACAGTAACAGACAGGAAAAGCTTCAATCCTCTGCACGGGTATACACAATCCCTTGTAATGGCTGCAGCAAATTATACGTTGGCGAAACATCCAGAGACCTCCAAACACGCATTTCAGAACACCAGTACGCAGGCAGATCTGACGACTCAAGAAATGCCTGTGTTCAACACCGAAATTTACACAACCATTTAATCAACTACAGAAACGCAAGACTCATCGCCAGAGAAGACAACACGCAATACCGAAGAATCCTAGAATCATCACTCATCTGTATATCCAACAACTTCAACCAGAACAACGGCTTCTACAACATAGCTGAACCTATTGCCAAGAAACTTCTTCAACGCTATCCCACCTAGAACTCAAGAATGGTACACTGCAGGTCCTTTAAGTCACACTATTTTTTAACTATCACACTACTTTTTAAGACTCACATGCAGCTTTCTCCACCTGACCCAGCATTCTCCACCTGACTGTACCCTATATATATCTCCATGTTGCTCATTTTCCAGGTAGATCTGTCTGTGACTCGATAAAGCCCACTGCGTGGGCGAAACGTTGTCAATAAAGGATCACATTATACTGCTTATGTGTTTATTTTTCCAGTAGTAGAGGGTAGTAGTAGAGGGTAGTGATAGTAGTAGTGGTGATAGTGGTGGTGGTGGTAGTAGTGGTGGTGGTAGTGGTGGTGGTGATAGTGGTGGTGGTGGTGATAGTAGTGGTGGTGGTGATAGTAGTGGTGGTGGTGATAGTGGTGGTGGTGGTGATAGTAGTGGTGGTGGTGATAGTGGTGGTGATAGTGATAGTAGTGGTGGTGGTAATAGTGGTGGTGATAGTGGTGGTGGTGGTGGTGATAGTGGTGGTGGTGGTAGTGATAGTGGTGGTGGTGGTAGTGATAGTGGTGGTGGTGGTAGTGATAGTGGTGGTGGTGGTAGTGATAGTAGTAGTGGTGATAGTGATAGTAGTAGTGGTGATAGTAGTGGTGGTGGTGGTAGTAGTGGAGGTGGTGGTAGTAGTGGAGGTGGTGGTAGTAGTGGAGGTGGTGGTAGTAGTGGAGGTGGTGGTAGTAGTGGAGGTGGTGGTAGTAGTGGAGGTGGTGGTAGTAGTGGAGGTGGTGGTAGTAGTGGAGGTGGTGGTAGTAGTGGAGGTGGTGGTAGTAGTGGAGGTGGTGGTAGTAGTGGTGGTGGTGGTAGTAGTGGTGGTGGTGATAGTTGTGGTGGTGGTGATAGTTGTGGTGGTGGTGATAGTTGTGGTGGTCATAGTAGTGGTGGTGGTCATAGTAGTGGTGGTGGTCATAGTAGTGGTGGTGGTCATAGTAGTGGTGGTGGTCATAGTAGTGGTGGTGGTCATAGTAGTGGTGGTGGTCATAGTAGTGGTGGTGGTCGTAGTATTGGTGGTGGTTGTAGTAGTGGTGGTGGTTGTAGTAGTGGTGGTGTAAGTAGTGGTGGTGATAGTAGTGGTGGTGATAGTAGTGGTGGTGATAGTAGTGGTGGTGATAGTAGTGGTGGTGATAGTAGTGGTGGTGATAGTAGTGGTGGTGATAGTGGTGGTGGTAGTAGTGAGACAGGTTGAGTTAGAGAAGGACCTGTCAACATCATGTTACAGCGGTCTCCAGAATGGGTAATATCCTGTTGATTAGCAATTTGGAGATAGTGTAACTACAGGCCTGATTCTACTAACGAGTTTTACACTTGGAAAGGTGATAAACAAACCCTTCTAGGATTTCGTACAGACATATGTATATTCAAGGTACGTTGCGGAGACAGATTATACCCCTCTGTCTAAATACAAATCCTAGGTCTACCCAACTGCTCTTCAAAATCTAGATTTTGTTTACTATCAAGGATTACATTTCTCTTTCAGGATCTTTTTTTCCTAGGACGAAAGTTTCTATGCAGAAAAACATCCTTTGCAGGACCAACGTAATACTTATTATCGTTTTGGTCGATCACGTGAGCAAAAACATCTTCATATGCAGCGACTAATCATGGATATTTGTACAATAAATTAATTTAGTCGTCGACTCCATTTCCTCAACCTTTTGTCATTCACGAGTGAGCGTCAGCAACATATCTTAATTTACCTCCCATTTAGGTTCATCCAATATCACATTCTTACTCTCCTGGGAAGCTCCAACAATTCACTCTTCCCTCAATGAACAAAGGCCAACATATTTGTTGCAAAGTGACTCGCTTGTCCTTGAACACTTTCAATTGCATTTGCACACTATGGGGTATGCAGATCCACAGATGACGTAGGGAAGGAGGCTGTCGTTCAGAATAAAGTAATCACAGAACATTTACTGGAATCGGTCATCATTTTTACAGAAGAGTTATTTTCATGTCTGTTATTCACATAGCAACCATCTGTTGCTACCTCACATTCTCAAACCGCATTGTAGGCTGTCCAGAAATTACGATTCACACCTTGTGCTTCGAATACACTGATTTCTATACAGAATTTGAAGCAAAGTTTATTTTTATTGGGTCCCCGGACACAGGCAACGAGGACAAAACACACGCAGACTTTGCCGCTCGGTTGGCTATCTGCCGCCTTCATTCACGGGAATCCCTTATGTTGATTATTCTTTTAGTGTTGTTACAGAAGTTTCTGATATGTTGGCAATGGTCTTGATCTAAGATGAAGAACAACTTCTTGCATCAAACCACGTTCCATTGTTGTCGGATGTGGGCAAACCGCCTTTTACATCTACGAAGAAGTCACTCAGGACTTTTACATAGCTACCACAGGAGAAGTCGCCTGGTACCTCGCTGCGAGGACTGCCAGGTGATTAACGCTTCACCACGCATTAACAGACTGATGTAACTAGCAGATAGCACACAGGATTTACTTAGAAATCTACAACACCCAACTGTATTGCCTCTGACCTCCCTACTCGCCGAAAATCTCACTATTGGTGCAATCTCCCTCAATGACTAACAAACTAATCTATGATTCCAGTTTTGACCTTAATTTACCACCCTCACTACCTTTAAACTTCACTAACACCTATCCTTATAATTTGAGCCATCTGTATTATATGACTCGTAAGTTTTTTTTTTTTGGTTTCCCAATTTAAAGAAATAAGAAAACTCATGCACACCATAAGTCAAAAACAGGTATTTACCGAAGAAAACTACATGCTTATACACTCTGAGATACATACTTTGAGTAAATACACAAACTGACCCTTAATTTGACCCAAGACAGGGTCACCCGAAAAAGAACACTTTCATCACCATTCACTCCGTCATTATCTTGCCAGAGGCGCACTTACACTACAGTTATAAAACTGCAACATTAACACCCCTCCTTCAGAGTGCAGGTACTGTACTTCGCATTTCCAGCACTCAAGTCCGGCCTGCCGGTTTCCCTCAGTCCTTTCATAAATGTTACCTTGCTCACACGTCAAGGCATAAAAAACATTTGTCTCCACTCACTCCTATCAGGCTTGAACTTCCAGCAGGTTTGCTGGAAGTCCAAGCCCCTCGCACACAAAACCTCCTTTGCCCCCTCCCTCTAATCTTTCCTAGGCCGACCCCTACCCCGCCTTCCTTCCACTACATATTTATATGCTCTCCAAGTCATTCTATTTCGTTCCATCCTCTCTAAATGTCCGAACCACCTCAACGACCCCTCCTCAGCCCTCTGGATAATACTCTTAGTAACCCCACACCACCTCCTAATTTTCAAACTTCGGATTCTCTGCATATTATTCACACCACACATTGCCCTCAGACATGACATCTCCACTGCCTCTAGCCTTTTCCTTGTTGCAACATTCACCTCCCATGCTTCACACCCATATAAGAGCGTTGATATAACTATATTGTCATACATTCCCCTCTTTGCTTCCATGGATGTTCTTTGTCTCCAAAGACTACTCCTCAAACACCATCATCTTTATCCCCTCATCAAATCTACGATTCACCCCGTCTTTCATAGACAATCTAATGCCAAGTCCACTACCAAATATCTGAATACAGTCACTTCTTCCATACTCCCTCTAATCTGATATCCAGCCATTCAATACCTAATTTTTTATTATCCTCATCATCTTGCTCTTTCCTATATTTACTTTTAGTTTCCTTCCTTTGCATAGCCTTCAAAACTCAGTTACTAACCTCTGCAACTTCTCTTCAGAATGTCCCAAAAGCACAGTGTCATCAACAAAAAGCAGCTGTGACAGCTACCATTGTGTCAGATTCTTTAGCTTTTAATCTCACCTCTTGCCAACACCCAAGCATTCACTTCTACAACCCCCATCTATAAATATATTGAACAACCTTCGTGACATTACACATCCCTGTCTAAGGCCTACTTTTACTGAGAAATAATCTCCCTCTCTCCTACATACTCTAACCTGAGCCTCACTATCCTCGTAAAAACTCTTCACTGCTTTCAGTAACATACCTCTTATTCCATACATTTGCAACATCTGCCGCATTGACTCCCTATGTACCTTACCATACGCCTTTTCTAAATCCATAAATGCAACAAAAATAAATCTCTTTACCCTTATCTAAATACTGTTCACCTTTATGTTTCACTGTAAACACTTGGTCTACACACCCCCTACCTTTTCTAAAGCCTCCTTGTTCATCTGCTATCCTACTCTCCGTCTTACTCTTAATTCTTTCAATAACAACTCAACCATACACTTTACCAGATATACTCAACAAACTTATTCCCTATAATATATATATATATATATATATATATATATATATTATATATATATATATTATATATATATATATATATATATATATATATATATATATATATATATATATATATATATATATATATATATATACAGTAAAACTCCAGTTTTCGTCCGGTCCGAATATCGTACAATTCGGATTTCGACCACTTTTTCGGGGAAATTTTACTCTGGGTTTCGTATATCGACTCGGAAATCGTCCGTATCAGACGCGTCCGCCCGCCCGGAATGCCGCCGTACCAGACTCAGTCTGCCTCTGTCACTTGTCAAGTGAACAATACTCCGCGCATTCATCCATTGTTTTTGGAACTTGTTCATTGAGTGCGACTGCGAAATAAGCCACTATGGGGTAAATAAGGTGAGAAACATGATAGAATTCAAGAGCTTGTATCAAAATACGAAGGTGGCGTATATGTGGCTGAGCTTGCCGGGATGTATGGGAAGTCCAAATCAACAATCAGTTCCATCCTGGCAAAGAAAGTAAAAATCAAGGAAGCTAATGTTGCGAAAGGGGTAAATATGCTAACGAAACAGAGATCACAAACAATCGAAGATGTGGAGAAGTTGTCGTTGGTGTGGATCAACGAAAAACAGTTAGTGGGAGATAGTGTTGTGGATGGGGATAACTTGCGAAAAAGCAAGGCAGTCGCATGTGGATCTCGTAAAAAAAAAAAAGGCCTGGAACGAGTGCTGCTGTTAGTAAATTTAAGGCCGGCAAAGGCTGGTTCAACAGATTCAAGAAGCGAAGTGGTATACACAGTGTGGTAAGGCACGGTGAGGCTGCAAGTTTAGACAAACATGTGGCCGAAGAATTCATTGATGAATTCAAGAAGTACGTAGAGGCTGAAGGATTCCTCCCCCAACAAGTTTTCAATTGTGACGAAACAGGCCTCTTTTGGAAGAAAATGCCCAAGAGGACCTACATCACGCAAGAGGAAAAGGCACTGCCTGGACACAAGCCTATGAAGGATAGACTAACTCTTTTGTTCTGTGGTAACGCTAGTGGGGATTTCAAAGTGAAGCCTTTACTGGTGTATCAATGTCTTGTCCCATTTTTGGCAAATCTTAGAGACACCAGAAACAGGCCTCTCTGGACAGATTTTTTGTGCGACAGGGGTGCAGTGACTCTCAAGCTTGTCCTAGTGCCAGTAACCCCGGATATGGCTTTGATACCTGAAGTCCTTATGGAGGGGGATTCCCCTTCCAAACAATAACCTCTCCTCTCTCCCCCCTCCTCGCCTTCTTCCATACGCCAACAAGAGTCTTCAATAAAAGTATGTAATAATGATTTAAATGTTCATTTATCCATTAAAATTAGTCATTTAAATTTATTTCTCATTGTTTTCTGTATGTAAAATTATAGTCATTCTCTAGAAAATTTATTTTTTGTTAATATTTTTGGTGTCTGGAACGGATTAATTGGATTTACATTATTTCTTATGTGAAATATTACTTCGATTTTCGTCCATTTCGGATTTCGACCTACCTTCTGGAACGGATTAAGGATGAAAACCGGGGTGCCACTGTATATATCAATACCAGCACTGCGACTAGCCAAGGAGCCGAACCCATGCTGCGTTGGCCCGCCTCATGGTGAGCGAAAACACTTGACGCTTTAGACCACTAGACCACACAATCCTTAAGAATGGCGCATTCAGCCAAGCTAGATGTTGTACCCGCCATCCTAGGACATACGGTGGTGTGGACGCTTCTAAGCTAATTTCATTTTGCTCCCAGTTTGGTGTACTAGCTCAACAAGTAGTATATTATATTATTGTACCCATGAACGAGTGATATTAATCAATAACAACACTGCAACTAGCCAAGGAGTCGAACCCATTCTGCTTTGGCCCGCCTCATGGTGAGCGAAAACACGTCGACAGACACACACTTCATCTTAAAGGGAATATTTATTTCATTAAAACATTTATCAAATCACTTACAAAAATAAGACAGAACGTATTTCTAGTAGCTTTGTGAACACTTTAAGTTTATGATTCCTATGTCTAGTTTGGAGGAAGTACAACTATCTAGGACCTCAAGCCACTATCCGCTCCAAACACACGTTATCTATTGCATCATTTTCTCTATCAAATTCCAGGACAAGTTCGCCACGATCATGGAATGTTTTCACCAGAAATTTTAGTCAATGAGTTTCCGGGAAACTGGAGGCGTATTCACCTTTGCTTTACAATAGTTCATTATATTACGACTTCAACATGAAGTGAATGGTAGCTTTGCCATTTCATTTTCAGTCTTTCCTTACTAGCAACAATAAGTGAATGAGAATGTTTCTGTGAAGAAGCTAATTTTTTTTACAAACCTTGAATTATGCAACAGAATTATTATGGTAATGGTCTACTCAAGCAGCATTTAGACTACTGAATGGGTTAGGTTTTACCACTGTAAATATATTTGCCAGGCACAGCGTCCTGATGCCTGGACACTCCAGCGTATAGTGTAACAAAGGCGGCTGCGAGTCCTGGAAGTAGTTCTTACATTGTTAAACTAGAATTACCAAGTGTTCACTATATGTGAACAAACTTCGGGTAATTTTATAAATAAATGTGATTGTTTTCTTGAGTCTGTTTTATCAATTTAAAACTTTTAAATAAATGCTGAAAATGGTATTTTTAATGGTTTATTATTAGGTAAGCGAGAGTAAAATTGATAGCTAATTTACCTGCGGTTAGATTACTGGAAGTGAATTTATCTAGAATGCATACTGATACACATAGTATACACATACAAACTGTATATACACGATATATATATATATATATATATATATATATGCAAAACAACCACTATGAAAAAATAGAGGAATTCCAAGCGCTTTCGTGACTACTCACATTATCAAGGAACTATAAAAGGAAACATGACAAGAGGACTTATATAAGGGGTGAGACTACACCTCACAGTCACATCACACTAACAAAGACTACACCTCACAGTAGCGTAACATCGCATATATATATATGATGGGGTCCACCTCTGGTACAAATTGTGGGACCCATAGCCTCGGAGAAGTGGATAAAAAGGCTTCAAGGAAGAATATTTGGATTTCTTCCTGATGCCATTTGAATATTCCACTTCTCCTACCACCCCATCTTTTAATTTTTTTTTTACCAATAGGTATGTTTTATTACATAATATGGTACAAAAGATTTGAGAGATACATTGTTGATATAAAGATGGCATATACAGTACACGAGGTGAGAGATACATGTCTAGTACATATTGTTACATCTTTGTCACTGATTATAATGCGAAAATCTCATCCAGCTCTTCCGAGCCGGTGCGCGTGCCCAGAATACAGCATGCATTACCCTCTGAACAGCAGCGCTGAGTCGCTGGAACAGAAAACTAGCTGCCCTGGGATCCCTAGTTACCCTGTTGAGTCTTTTGCCCAGCTCCTTGAGGAACTTAGATGCACTCTTTCCCCATGAGCCAAGGGTCTCTGAGCCTATGGGAACAAACATATAATGATGGGCAAGTTCTCCATATTTTCTCGACTTCTGGGACTCCCTGAAGGTGGCAGCAGCCCCTCCTTCCTCCCTGGTGTACTGGAGATAGGTATCAGCCAAGGTAGATGCACATGTGTAGTCCCACACCACCTGCTTGCCGTCTGTCCAGGCTTGAAGGGTGATACCATCTGGACGCTTTTGGTTGCCATCAGATCTGCATAGTTGGGGTGGTTCCCTTACTGCTGGGCATCCGGCTGTTGTGAGGCTCCTCTTGATAATGTTATTAACCTCTTCATGTCTTGCAATCTTTCCTCGGATTTACGACACAAAGACCATGGTACCCGAATCGGTCTGCTGCTTCACTGCCACAAATACACCTGTGTTCGGCGAGAATAGGGGCGGCAAGTCGAAGGGCAACACCAATGCGGATGGTCTGTGGGTCGAGGCGTGTGCCAAGGCTGGAGTTGGGAACAGCCAAAGAAAGTCCCCTGCATGAGGAGCTCTCACTGCAAGTAGGCGGCTCTATCCTTCCCTGACACACACTGAAGCATTGCTGAGGCTATATTCTCTACTATTGGGCCATCCCAGTGCGACTGTTTGTAGTTGTTGGGGGAGCAGGCCTGGTTTCAGAGCCTGTTAGGTTATCCCAGATCCTGGCTCCATCAACGAACTTTTGGTCATGGATTCCAATCGTGTCCCTAAGATGTTCAGGGAGAATTGCTGCTACAAGCCCTCTGGATGCAATGCATGAAGACAGGAAAGCAGGTAGAGCAATCTGAGATGACTTGCGGACACCAATGCCTCCTAGTCTGACTGGGAGTGTAGCTTGGTCCCACTGCCCATCTTCTAGAGTAAGGTTAAGTACTTTAGTAAAGATCTGCCTCAGGATACTGTCATATTCGTGCAGTATAGGATTATCATATGAAGGAGCACATCTTAGGAAATATGTCAACCTGGGCAGACTCAAGCATTTTGTGAGGAGGTACAAGGCATCATGGGTGTCAAGATTGCCTATTCGTTGTTCCATTCTCCTCAATTCTTCCAGTTTCTTCCTGAGAATTGTGTCAATGGCATCTCTTCCCAGAGGTGCTCCAAGCAAGACACTATTAGTAGGGGCAATGACTGTTGCTCCTGGTAGTTTTGATAGCACTGCATCTATCACTTGTTGATTGACTGATATGATTTCACATTTGGATGGATTCAGGATGAGACCCATTTCCTGTCCCTGTGTCATCACCTGTGTAAGATCATCTACAAGGGACTCCTTTGTACCTGCTAGTGTGCCATCATCCAGGAACCAGATGTTTAGCTCACTGGTCAGTCTTACTGTGATTTCCCTAACTGCTATACAGAAGAGAATGGTGCGAGAGGGTCCCCTTGCTGGACACCCTCTGATGATGTGATTTCATGCTCTCCAAACAGGAGCATTGATTCCTTGCTATATCCAGCTGAAACAAAGGAAGAGACCTGGAAAATGTTCTTGTACAGCTGCTAATACTACGTCCCTTTTCAGGAGATTAAATGCATTCTTGAAATCTAATTTAACCACTGCATTGTCCTCAGGCAGGTTGTCGATATATGCCCTTGTTGCATGAACCGCTGCTTCACTTCCTTGAGAGACCCCAAAGCCAAGCTGGTTTGGTTGAAGCATGATGGCTGCCTCTGCGCGAATACTTCTGACAGCAGCTTTAGAAACGAGGCGGCGAAACGTGTTGCCCACTGCGATTGGCCTAATTCCTCCATCCTTCTTTTTAAGGGCACAAAGTGATGCTCCAAAAAGAAAGGTTTAATCTCGTCAGGAATCAGACCAGCCAAGGAATTGTTGACGAACCTTGTGATCTCTGACAGCAGTGTCTCTGCAATCTCCCCGATAACTGGATTAACCATTTCCTTTAAATGTTGTGGCCTTATTCCAGTGTAACCCCCAGCAGAGCCGGAAGGGAATGACATTATTGCTTTGTAAATGTCCGAGTCTTGCACAATCAGTGGTTCCACAGTGGGGACAGAGGTGTTGGAACTGTTGGTACCCTGGTTTCCCTGGCAGGGTGCTTTCCTCTAAGTGCTTCAGCAGTGTCAGCATCTCTGGGGGCAACTGTATCTTCACTGGTGATAATATATATATATAATATATAATAATATATAATAATAATATAATAATATAATATAATAATAATAATAATATATAATATATATATATATATTATATATATATATATATATATATATATATATATATATATATATATATATATATATAATGTGTGTGTGTGTGTACATCACAACAGTAAAGAGGAACCAGGTGGTCAAGAGTAAAAACTTGGAGAGTGTAGAGTGAGGAGAGACTGGGGGATGTAAGATAAGAGAGGGAGGAGGAGGAGGGAGGGTGGAAGGGAAGAATAAAGGAGGCAGGAGGAACTAGGGAAGTAGGGAGGAAGCGATTGAAGGTATACATCTATTTTATTTAACAAAAATTAAATAATATAAATAGTGTAGCAACACACCAGCAGTGTGTTGCTACACTGCACCGTACCGGAGGTACTGCACCGTACCGGAGGTACTGCACCGTACCCGAGGTACTGCACCGTACCGGAGGTACTGCACCGTACCGGAGGTACTGCACCGTACCGGAGGTACTGCACCGTACCGGAGGTACTGCACCGTACCGGAGGTACTGCACCGTACCGGAGGTACTGCACCGTACCGGAGGTACTGCACCGTACCGGAGGTACTGCACCGTACCCGAGGTACTGCACCGTACCGAGGTACTGCACCGTACCCGAGGTACGCACCGTACCCAGGTACTGCACCGTACCCGAGGGACTGCACCGTACCGGAGGTACTGCACCGTACCCGAGGTACTGCACCGTACCGGAGGTACTGCACCGTACCGGAGGTACTGCACCGTACCGGAGTACGCACCGTACCGGATGTACTGCACCGTACCGGAGGTACTGCACCGTACCGGAGGTACTGCACCGTACCGGAGGTACTGCACCGTACCGAGGTACTGCACCGTACCGGAGGTACTGCACCGTACCGGAGGTACTGCACCGTACCCGAGGTACTGCACCGTACCGAGGTACTGCACCGTACCCGAGGTACTGCACCGTACCGGAGGTACTGCACCGTACCGAGGTACTGCACCGTACCGAGGTACTGCACCGTACCGAGGTACTGCACCGTACCGGAGGTACTGCACCGTACCGAGGTACTGCACCGTACCGGAGGTACTGCACCGTACCGAGGTATGCACCGTACCAGGTGACTGCACCGTACCGGGTTGCACCGTACCGAGGTCTGCACCGTACCCGGTACTGCACTGCACCCGGAGGTACTGCACCGTACCCGAGGTACTGCACCGTACCCAGGTACTGCACCGTACCCGAGGTACTGCACCCGAGGTACGTACCTGAGGTACACGTACCCGGGTACTGCACCGTACCCGAGGTACTGCACCGTACCAGGTACTGCACCGTACCAGGTACTGCACCGTACCCGAGGTACTGCACCACCCGAGGTACTGCACCGTACCGGAGGTACTGCATCGTACCCGAGGTACTGCACCGTACCAAAGGTACTGCACCGTACCAAAGGTACTGCACCGTACCCGAGGTACTGCACCGTACCCGAGGTACTGCACCGTACCGAGGTACTGCACCGTACCGAGGTACTGCATCGTACCCAGGTACTGCACCGTACCAAAGGTACTGCACCGTACCCGAGGTACTGCACCGTACCGGAGGTACTGCACCGTACCCGAGGTACTGCACCGTACCGGAGGTACTGCACCGTACCCAGGAGAGGTACTGCACCGTACCAGGTACTGCACCGTACCCGAGGTACTGCACCGTACCCGAGGTACTGCACCGTACCCGAGGGTACTGCACCGTACCCGAGGCTGCACCGTACCGGAGGTACTGCACCGTACCGGAGGTACTGCACCGTACCGGAGGTAATGCACCGTACCCGAGGCTGCACCGTACCGGAGGTACTGCACCGTACCCGAGGTACTGCACGTACCCGAGGTATGCACCGTACCGGAGGTACTGCACCGTACCCGAGGTACTGCACCGTACCGGAGGTACTGCACCGGTCCCGAGGTACTGCACCGTACCGGAGGTACTGCACCGTCCCCGAGGTACTGCACCGTACCGGAGTATGCACCGTACCCGAGGTACTGCACCGTACCCGAGGTATTTGCACCGTACCCGAGGTACTGCACCGTACCAGGTCTGCACCGTACCCGAGGTACTGCACCGTACCCGAGGTACTGCACTGTACCCGGGTACTGCCCCTGTACCCGAGGTACTGCACCGTACCCGAGGTCTGCACCGTACCAAAGGTACTGCACCGTACCAAAGGTACTGCACGTACCCGGTACTGCACCGTACCCGGGTACTGCACCGTACCGGAGGTACTGCATCGTACCCAGGTACTGCACCGTACCAAAGGTACTGCACCGTACCAAAGGTACTGCACCGTACCCGAGTCCCTGCACCGTCCCCGAGGTACTGCACCGTACCGAGGTACTGCACCGTACCCGAGGTACTGCACCGTACCCGAGGTACTGCACCGTACCCGAGGTACTGCACCGTACCCGGGTACTGCACCGTACCGGTACTGCACCGTACCCGAGGTACTGCACCGTCCCCGGGTACTGCACCGTACCCGTGGTACTTCAATGTCTGGGACAGAGAAAGTAAACAATCTGTGACAATAACTAAAAGTAGTCCCCCACTCGTGTAATTAACCTTGTGTGTCTAGACTACATGTCCTTTGCATCTCTGCATTGTAAATATGCATAGTTTTTTTTTTTCATATATTCCTATCAAATAAATTTTTCATGATCCATATAATGCAAATTTTAAGACTTGTTTTCATTTTAGTTCTTCATCGAAACTAATTATTTTAGTTAGTTTTCAAATAAATACTAATTTAAATTTTTACTTGGATTTTTCATGTCACAAAATTATTTCAAATTTATTTAGTCATTTTGCTGATGTCTAGCAACTTTTAATTGTAATTTGTAATACCCTTAAGCTAACACGGAGTTTTCCATGAAATCATAATTAAATTTCTCCACTGTAGAGAATAATTATGGTTCTCTTATTACACAATAATTTTCTCTCAGACATAACATCCTGAACTAATATTAATTCAGTCCACTGCCAGCGCTTTGTTTTTGCTTCCTCTTTGCTTATTTATTTATCTTCCTCCCTCGTTACCTCTTCCTTCCTCTCCCTCCTCCACCTACTCTTCACTTTCAAATTCTATTTATCTTTTCATTTCCTCTTTGTCTTTCGAATTCCCTTCTCTAAATACTCCAACTCTTCTTCCTTTTCCTTCGTCCTCCTCTGACGCAGCGGTTATGATCGTGTCACACAGCATACCTAGACCTTTTACTCTAGATTCTATCCTTAGTTAATACCTACAAGAAAAAGTAGCTCAGAAACCCTCGTCATTTAATGTGTCCCTTGTCAAGTATCCCATCCAGCGCTACAGCTGTATATCATTGGTATAATATACTGACATATATGCGGTTTATGGCTTATTATTCAGACGTTTCGTCCTCCAGGAATTTCATCATTTCACAAATAGTAATATTATACACAATGTGTGTGTGTGTGTGTGTGTGTGTGTGTGTGTGTGTGTGTGTGTGTGTCGTGACGAATAGGTAAAATTGGTCAATTAGCAAGAACTCGTTTAAAATTAAGTCCTTTCTAAAATTTTCTCTTATACGCCTAAAGATATATATTTTTCATTTATGTTAATGTAAAAAATTTAAAAATTTGATACCAAAAGAACCTTAGAAAACTTACTTAACCTTATTATAACAAGCGCAATTTAAATTAGCTTAATCCAACTAAATATACATTTTAGATATGTTTACAATAATTTAATAATAAAAAACACATTGAAATATATTTTTTCTTTAGGTTCAGAATGATTTTTGCGAAATTATTGCATACACAAATTTTCGCTTGCCTTATTTAGCAAGAAGAGCGTTTCTATTTAAGCCAAAATCGCAAGTTTTACCTATTCGGCACGACATTTTGTGTGTGTGTGTGTGTGTGTGTGTATTATATATATATATATATATATATATATATATATATATCGTGCCGATTAGGTAAAACTGGTCAATTAGCAAGAACTCATTTAAAATTAAGTCCTTTCTAAAAATTTCTCTTATACGTTTAAAGATATATTTTTTTTCATATATGTTAATGTAAGAATTTATAATTTTGTACCAAGAGAAACTTAGAAAACTTACCTAACCTTATTACAACAAGCGCAATTTAATTTAGCCTAACCCAACTAAATATATTTTAGATACGTTAACATTAATTTAATAATAAACAAACACAATGAAATATATTTTTTCGTTAGGTTCAGAATGATTTTTGCGAAATTATTGCATACACAAATTTTCGCTTGTCTTATATGGCAAGAAGAGCGTTGCCATTTAAGCCAAAATCGCAAGTTTTACCTAATCGGCACGACATATATATATATATATATATATATATATATATATATATATATATATATATATATGTCGTGCCGATTAGTAAAACTGGTCAATTAGCAAGAACTCATCTAAAATTAAGTCCTTTCTAAACTTTTCTCTTATACGTTTAAATATATATTTTTTCATTTATGTTAATGTAAGAATTTTTACTAAGAGAAACTTTGAAAACCTACCTAACCTTATTACAACAAACGCAATTTAATTTAGCCTAACTAAACTAAATATATTTTAGATACGTTAACATTAATTTAATAATAAACAAACACAATGAAATATATTTTTTCTTTAGGCTCAGAATGATTTTTGCGAAATTATTGCATACACAAATTTTCGCTTGTCCATATGGCAAGTAGAGCGTTGCTATTTAAGCCAAAATCGCAAGTTTTACCTAATCGGCACGACATATATATATATATTATATAGCAATAACACTGCAACTAGCCATGGACTCTAACCCATGTTGTTTTGGCCCGCCTCATGGTGAGCGAAACCATATGATGCTCTAACCCACAGGACCACTAAATCCACAAGAATCACACACCCAGCAGAGCTAGGTGTTTTACCGTGATCCGAGGACATACGTGGTGGGTGTCTGATATGGTGCCATTGATCTGATCCTAAAAAAAAAAATCTCAGACCTCAGGACGATGGAAGGCAGGATGAAAGACTGATACACATGATGCCTTCTGCCTACCACTACGTAGGTGCCTGTCCATCCCAAAACTTACCTACTTCCTG